>JAECUM010093613.1:0-73745 GCA_016617855.1 Megalonaias nervosa | reverse complement strand
GCCGTCAGACGGGGACGCAATCTTAGACAGTAAAAAAGATTGTCATTACTCCTGTTAACAAAAAAAAAAAACAGCCCTTTTCAGGGCTACCCAATACTCTAGAAAAGAGATACTAATTCAATTGCCAAAACGTTTAAAATTTTAAAAAATAAATAGAAGTGTGTCTATAAGCACTTCGTTTCTTGTGTCAGTAAAAAATCCACCCTTTGTTTTCTCTGTCTTGTCAAATCGTTCATGTCTGTGTTTGTAAGCAAAAAAGTAAAAAAGTCAACGTGAGTGCTTCTAGGTCCGCGTGTTTCATGTAATGGTAATAGTGATATTGTAAATTTTGGTCTCAGGGATGTTTTCCTTCACGTCCGTGCTCCAGGAATACAAAGTGGCTCAATTGTCAGCCTGGCTACCATTGTGGACTCGTCAACTTCGATGAAGATGAGCAGCAGATTAGCCAAATTGTTGGAGCTGAAAATGCACCTGGAGTATGCCAGGCGACTCCTGGATGAGCTGACCATGGAGGCAAAACAGGAGGCAGAGAGAATTAAAGAGGAGGAAGAGAAGATGAAAAAGAAGAAAGAAAAGGAGGAAAGGATCCTGCCTCACCTCATGCTAAGTCTTGTGTGTGAGGTGAAACCTGAGGTGAGGACGCCTCCACAACCAGGACCAGCACGACAACCAGCACCACAAGCATTACCAGCACCACAACGTCATCATCCACGTTTGTGGTATGGGAGGGAAGCCTTAACTATCCCAGAGACGGAAGACTGGGAGAGTGAAGCAACTCAATCCCCCTCTGCACTCCCAACCACACGTGTCAATTGGGAGCAAGATTGGAGTCGTCGTTGTGTGTGTGTTGCCCGCCCTGGGAGGTGCCAGCATTAACCAGGTGCATTTGGAGTTCAAGAAAAAATAGCCCTTCTCAGGGCTAACCAGATCTCTAGAAAAGAGAGACTATTCAATTTGCCAATTGGTGTGAATGTCGAGTAGTGTGACTATAAACATTCACTCCTTTACTGGTGTGTGTGTGTGTGTGTGTGTGTGTGTGTGTGTGTGTGTGTGTGTGTGTGTGTGTGTGTGTTTGCATGTGCAATCGTTTGTGAGGATAGTAAATAAGTGTGTGTGTTTAATGCTTGCTCGTTATTTGGTGAGGATAGTAGATAGGTGTGTTTTATGCTTTCGTTTGTGTGGGTAGTATATGGGTGTTTAATGCTTGCTCGTTCGTTGGTGAGGATAGTAAATAGGTGTGTGTTTTATGCTTGCTCGTTCGTTGGTGAGGATAGTAAATAGGTGTGTGTTTTATGCTTGCTCGTTCGTTGGTGAGGATAGTAAATAGGTGTGTGTGTTATGCTTGCTCGTTCGTTGGTGAGGATAGTAAATTTGTGTGTTTTGTGCGTTCTCCTTCGTTGGTATGGATAGTATATGGGTGTTTTTTTTATCTCTTCTTTCGTTGGTGTGGATAGTATATCATATGTGAAGTGACTGTAAGGGATCTTTTTGTTCACTTCCGTGCTCCACGGATATAAAGCAGAGCGTTCGTCATTCGCTCCATTCAACACTGAATAGTCAGCCATGGCAAGTAACTGGGAGCGAATGTTCAGATTGTAGGAGGTGGTGGACACACTAGCTATGGTGGAGATGTTAGTCATAATGCAGTTTGGGGCATATAGTCCCCATAGACTAAACATGGAGATTAACAATTTAAAGAGAGGAAAAGAGATATTAAATGAAATGATTAGGATTGAAAAGGATGAAAATGAAGATTTAGAAGACAAAAGGAGGATGACAGAATGGAATGAAAAGATAGAAAACGAAGAAGAAAATGAAAAAAGGAAGAAACAGGAAAAGGAGGAGGAAAAGGAAAAACAGGAGGAGGAAAAGAATGAAAAGAAGAAGAAGACCAAAAGTGTAGGACACAAAAGTGTAGGACAGAAAATAAGAAGTTGATGGAGGAAAAGAAGAACTTAGAAGAAGACAAAGAAGAAACCCAAAGGCCCTTTTCAGGGCCACTCCACTGTCTCGAAAAGAGATAATTTTTCACTTTGCCTATCTATGTGTTATCTGTGTGTTGTCTCTGTCTCTGTCTCTGTCTCTCTCTCTTGTCTTTGTCCCTCCCTAAAGTAGCTGCGCGTATTTAGGTCAGCCCCTTGCTACATTGTTGCCAGTGACCAGTACCGTGACGTCATGCCACCTGTGTCATTCCACTTGTCCCTATGCAAAATTCCATTGAGACTATAGTGACGAGATACTTTTTTGAGGCTATAAATCTTGAGACTACGGTACAAAAGTGATATTTTTGAGGCTATAAATTCTGAGGCTACGGTACAACCCCCTAAAATTAACATTACGGTCTACGTGAGGCTACGGTATCCCCTATTACTACTGTTGCCTCGTTCGCCTTGCCCTAGGGCCGGGCCTGTCATTAACTGTCACAGAAGGTGGTCTCATTCATATTAACTGTCACAGAGAATGGTCTCATAAACTGTCTCAGAGACAGGCCTCTTGCTAACTGTAACATAGTGGTCTCATTAACTGTCACAGAAAATGGTCTCATATAAACTGTCTCAGAGAGATGCCTCTTGCTAACTGTCACAGAAAGTGTTCTCATTAACTGTCAGTGAGTGGTCTCATAAACTGTCTCAGGGAGAGGCCTCTTTGTAACTGTAACAGAGTGGTCTCATTAACTGTCACAGAGTGGTCTCATATAAACTGTATCAGAGAGAAAGGCCTCTTGTTAAATGTCACAGAGAGTGGTCTCATTAAATGTCACAGTGAGTGGTCTCATAAACTGTCTCAGAGAGAGGCCTCTTGTTAACTGTAACAGAGTGGTCTCATGAACTCTCACGGATAGCGGTATCATATTAATTGCCTCAGTCTGTAGGCTTGCAAAAAATGTTAATTTATTAATTAATTTCAAACTTTAGTTCCTATTTTTCGTTTTTGGTTCTTGTTTGGGTTGGGCTTTGATTCGCCGTTACCAGCGAAGAGGTCCCGCTTGTTTTGCTGACTGATTATATCTTTTCATGCAAATGTTGATATATAATATCTTTTTCTGAGAAAATTCAGCATCTTGAAAAATCCCTGCAAAGCCAGATCTAAGGATCACATCTCGAAGATGTGATGCCCATGTAACAATTTACAACAATATCTTGCATCTGAATATGGTACCAACTCAAATGTTTGGAACGTTTTTCATTCCTGCAGAGGGGCCCAGAGTGGCCGAGTGATCGTTACAATCTCACATCTGTCTGTGTGGGTACGAATCTCGGGTTCGGCCTAAGTGGGTACACGAGAAAGCTTGTCAGTAGCTATGGGTCGGTGGTTTTTTCCGGGTTTTCCAGGGTTCTTACTCCACCAATTATACTGGCCGCCATATATATGGCCTATCTTGTACTGAAAAATGGCGTTAATCCAGATGACAACAACAACACTCTTGTAGAAGCTAAATAAAATCTAGGACCATCGATATCTGTCTTTCTCTTTTCTTTGTTAATGTCAAAATTAATTAGCGTTGTTTTTCCTTCGTTTGTTGTAATTGTATCGAGTAAGCAAGCAGTATATAGTTGCCTATGCATCGCACATCACTCACATCCATATAACAAATGTCCCTTCCAAACGGTGAAGTGCTAACGTTTCTCATTTAGTAAAGGGCAAGGTTGGTACTTGAGGGACGTGGTCAGGGTGACAGTTTGATGTACTGAGGACTACGCAGTATCTTAAAAGAGTGATGTAATGCACCAGTTAAAATTCTGAGATAATTTCAAACAGATTTGGTTCCACTCCACATTTTTGGAGCACCGTTGAAAGTGGGCAAGGCTGAGGGAAAAGTGTTTTGCACTACAACTCTAACAATGTAGAGAAAGTAAACATTTCATTTACACGTCTTTCGCGTACTTGGATAGACATTTACATTTGATCACCGTTATGAAAACTATATGTTGTCTGAAGCAGACCGATGATGAAGTTGACTGCTTCAGTTTGCTGGGGAAATATCGTTGAAATTGCACAAAGTACATTCTCTGTCCTTGAAATATTGAAAAAATTCGTGTATTCATTAAAATTGTTTGAATATATGATTATAAAATTTTAAAATATCAAAATAACAAATTATTTATCTGCTCTTGTTATATAATTTACCTCTGAAGTTCAGGAAGTGGAAATTGCAACACCAGCCTACCAGTCATCTAAGAGATTCACACCAGAAGTAAGACCTAGCGGTGTACTCTCAAACCCATTATTCAGATATCAAAATAAAGAAAATTATGGGTTCTTTAAACCTAACATAGGATATACGCATTGCTTTTTTCATGACAATGAAAACCAGTGTGTAAATCGGGGGTTCTTTAAATAATTATCCTGTACAAAAAATACGAAACTCAAAAGCGTATGCTTTCTTCCCCACAATACTTATAAATAGTGATATAATGCACAAGTCAAAATTCTAAGATTTTTTCAACTTGCCTTTTACATCACGATACACATTAACAGTAGTGTAATGCACAAGTCAAAATCCTATGATGATTTCGACTTACTTTCCGAGTCACAGAACACACAAACAGTAATGAAATTGTTGACATAAATTACTGATGTCAAAGAAATACAAAATAGTTAAACATTTCATTTACTAAGTTTTACTTAAACAGATAAACCGAACGCACTGGACATTTTGGCTCTGTAAATGCTATGTAGGACTTAATGATGAACGTTATGAAGAGCTCCACCCCGGGGAGGGGAGATGAAGTCGAATATATATTTGTTTACCACAGATCGAAGCCTATAAATCTATTAAAAGGAATTGTCAGTCAACGATTAATCTACATTTTACACACCAAATATTGAAGAAGATGATTGACTTAATTCAATATTTAGTATTGCACATATCAACCTCTCGGAGTATTTGTCTGATTGCGTTTAAAAATTAACAACTCATTCGTATCAACTTACAAATACGTTTAATAAATGTTTTATTTAATGATGTACAATGAATGGCAATAATTCTTAGTAAAGTCTCGATACCATAAATGTGCATGAGAAACCAGAGAAATTAAAACAAACAGGAAATATGGGAAGGACGAGGAGAAGGCAGTTGTTAACCTGACAGATACTATATAAAATCAGAGTCACCGAAATAGACATAAACAAATTGACATGTTAGTCGTATTTTCGTGAACTTCCCCTATGCCCATCCTATTATATCCTCCAGTTTCCAAATTTAACTGTATCTTTTTATGGTTTTCTTTCTCTTCTAAGAAGTTCTTAAAAGTGCTGACTAAGCGATCTCAATTTTTCTCACTTTCACTGCTAGGTAGTATTATGAGAAGACACCAATTACTGTTAGAATGTACTTGTTTCAGTTGTCTATTTTATATGTTTGCGTGTAAACAGTGGCAAGCATTGCTTGAATGTATTCGTTTCATTGGTTATATTTTATATGCTTGTCCATAAACAGTGTTTGCTTGCCACTGGTCATCCCCCTGACGAACATAAATTCTTGTGTACAGAATTCTCACTCCTTTTTAATGTGTTAACCATTTTTTCAATACAGAATATTTTCTTTTCGTTTTTATCCCACTTAATCTGTTACTACATTTTAGCTATATTTGCGTAAGCAACGTGACTGTCAGAATCCTAGCAAGGATGTCTTAAGTACTCTTTCTGCTTTGTAATGTACAGCATGGATGTCTTAAGTACTCTTTCTGTCTTGCAATGTACAGCATGGATGTCATAAGTACTCCTTCTGTCTTGCAATGTACAGAATGGACGTCTTAAGTATTCTTTCTGTCTTGCAATGTACACTTTCGGTGACGCTGACTTTCGGTTCACAGGTGTCGCGGTTTCGTCGACTATGACTTCAAAAACAGAAACAGGTATAAAACACACAGAGAGAACGTTATGCTTGAAAAGTTGTTATTTGGCGTTATCAACAAGCCTACCTGACGACTATATAAAACAAAGTACTTATACTTTCATCAGTGTGCACATGTATGAATGATGTTAGATTATATCAAACTTTGTCATATGGCTGATCCTGCAACAAGTACTTCGCACAATGAGTCACCATTTGTTGTGTAAAATCTTACTTTGCTCAGTAAATTCATTATTGTTTGTTTTAGTCTTTTTAAACATCATTATTGCATATTGAATTCGTAAACGTTATGAGCTATTGTACTGCACAATGTAACCGAATGAACATGGGTGTATTTACCCACATCAAATAGGTAATTTATTTCTTCTTCATACCGTAATGTTTTAACTAATTTGCTGTAAAGGTTGATGCCGTTTATCTCAATGCGTTAACTGTAATCTAGCCATTGTTTTGGCATATTTTACTACATGAAATATTTATAAAAGTCTACATTTTTATATTATTTTGTAACAGAAATAGCTTTCACCACTTCAAGACATATAAACAAACACACTCTAATGATGACAACATCGTTACTGTCATGTTAAATTCTTGAAATATTTATACTATCTCTCTGAAATCTGATGAATGCAGTGCAGGGCAGTTTTGTGCCATTATTAATATTTTGTTAAAAAACAGATTTTTTGTGCTCGCTATAACTTTTGAACTTTTAGTTTTGTTTTAGTTTTGTCTTGTCCACACAGGAGTGGTAAGTGTGAAGAATATTATGGGTTTTTTTTATATTTTTATTGTCCTATCCATATACTGAGTGGGTTAAATGTTTCGTCTAAAAAGAAACATTTATAAATTTGACTATCTGAACTTGAATGTAAATGCATAACAAAATAACCAAACATGCGAGATATATTGCCAGTGCATTGTGTGACACGTGTACATGCATGAATATGTTGTAGCCTTACATATTTTCTTCAAATAGCTAATAAATGCCTGAATGAGTTTTGGATAGATACATATTCAGCTTACAAAAAATTGTATAGTAACTTTACTGTTGAAAACAAGTAACAACCCCTTCAAACACAAATATGGATGAATCCTAATATCTTTACTGGAAATTCTACTGTAATTTGCGAATACTGGATTGAAAAAAGAGTCTTCTCTACAAATGCCGTTGTAAATAAAGATGGTCCATAGATCAATCTTAACAAGTTTTGTAATACATTTGGATTCCATGTAAATTTTCTAGAATTCCAGGGGCTATTAGATGGCATAAAAGTCTACAAAAGTACATTTTATGTATCAGTTTTTATATACAGTACCCATGTATGCATCGATCTGTTCAGTCTGATTAAAATCAGATCTCCATTGTCCTTCACGTAGGACAGTAGAGAACTGATTTTAATCAGATTGTTTACCTGTTTTACTTATAATAATGGATAAAAAGGGCTGTAACATAACTTACAAAATGCTTATCTGTAATAATCACAAGCCAACAGCAATTGCAAAATGGAATACAGAATTTAACTTAGACGAGAATTAACGGAAAAAACTTTTTTCCTTACCTCATTAGGTATCCAGAAGTGATAGACATAAATGGCTTCAAACTAAGATTTTGCACAGAATTTTGGCAACAAATAATTATTTTAAAAAAATTGGAAAAACAATTAAGTTATTTGTGCTCTTTCTGCTAAACCTCTGTAGAAATAATATCACATCTCTTCAGTGGGAATATCCAGCATTGAAACAGTCTTGACTAGAATCATAGAGTGGATAATAGTGAGTGGGGTCATCTGAATAACTTCCATTGTGACAAAAAGAGAATTTCTGCTGGGCATAACAGATAACAAAATTCTGATAACATGATTAATAACTCCAGTTGAAATATTTATAACTGTAGATTTAATAATGAGTTGCCAAATGAGACTAATTTTAACAAAAACTGAAATTGCACTTTCTGTCAGGATGCTACATGTCTGCGGCATGATGTTCCAGTGCTTGACATCATTATAAACTGCCACGCTGCAAACATCGTAGCGATAGGACTGGAAATTTTTTTAAAGATACGTTCAAAATCCAACACACACACACACACACACACACACACACGCACGCACGCACACGCACACACACACACTTTCTGTCAGAAAAATATTCTACATACACAAACTGCACATGGGGAAATTTTATACAAAATGACACCTTTCAATAAATTGTAGTTAATCTGAATGCAAATTTATCGCTATTGACCATTTGTATGTATGTATGTATGTGTGTGTGCGTGCGTGCGCGCGCGCGCGCGCGCGTGTGTGTGTGTGTGTGTGTGTGTGTGAGTAAGTATACTATGTAAGGTACTATGTATACTATGTAAGGTACTGTGTATACTATGTAAGGTACTGGTATATTTGTATAGATTTATGCATAAAGGTTTGTTTACACAAATGGGTGGAAGGATGGGTTACAAAAATTATAAAAGTAGAAATGTAGGAATACGAAAATATTATATGTAATATATGCGTTAAAACCTTTTCTCTTTGTGGCTCTTTCTTTACCCCCCCCCCTCCATCTGCGTCTCTGTTCATGTCTCTGTCTCTCTGTAAAAACCTTCGACACAGTTGTACTAGCTATAGTTTCATCTGGTAATTCTTGATCTACTACTATGATATCACATATTTATGCTTTCCCATAAATTGTAAACGGTAAGCCCAAAGCTCCAGCCTTGGCACCGCACTGTGTATGGTGCAGCAAAAAATATTTAGTAGTCCTGCTATCTGGCAATAATTGTTTCCATCTACTCCCTTATCAGTTACCTTTTGACCCTGATTTGACAACAGATGTCAAGCAAGTTTAAACAAATCTCAACTGAGGCCATTAATCAAGATATGCTCAATGCGTTATTAATTTGCACACTAAGCGAGCGTTAAATGAATGTTATTGAGGAATACGATTAAGGAATAAAATGTTATACAGCAGTTTAACATGAGACACGCGTTGTTTTTTTGTTTGGTTTTTTTTTTTTTTTTTTTTTGCTTTCTTCTTCTTGTCCCTGATGAGCTGGAGTCTGTTGATTCAAAGAACGATTATTTCACCCAAACGGAAAATATTTATTAATTTCAACAGTCTATCGAACGACATTTACTTCTTTATTGAGACGTTTAACTCAAATAAAATGTTTTAGGATATAATATAGATTATAGGCTTTGATCGCCAACCTGGTGTGATGACCCTGGCAAAAAATTCATCAAATTTTAAAGTTAAACGAATTCCAGAAAACAGTCTACTCAAATTTAATGCAAGGTCGAATGCAAGTTCATCAAGTTAACTGTTAGTATCCGTATTTAATGTCACAAACAGTTATATATCTCTATCTATCTATCTATCCATCCATCCATATATATATATATATATATATATATATATATATATATATATATATATATATATATATAGTCTCGGCCGTGCTGGAGTAGAAGTCGAAGATAGACTAAAACACGTTGCTACGAAGCCAATGTCATGGTATAAAAAAAAAAAACCAGAACACACTTACTTTTGAGCATTTCTTAAGTAAATGTCTACCAAGTCTGATTAAAGCTAGGTTAGTCATTCTGGAAAAATTTTCTACCTGGTCTCTATGGAAGTCTTACCGTTCCTATGGAACGACCCGAATTCAGTTTTGTACAGAATACACTAAGAAACATTCCGACAATGCTTGATCATTACTGACAGGGTGGTTTTGAGAAGATGAAATTAACAAATGTGAACTGACGAACACCAGCACATCACATCTGTACAAAATTTAGCCCAAATGGAATATTCGAAATTTAGCCCAAATGGAATATTCGAAAGACCGGGGCCATGTGCATGTCAAATGCGGCAACATCTACAATATTAAGCAATGTCTTTTCTCTCCACCCCTACCAAAAACTAAAAATAATAAAGCTGTTGCATACAGACTCCAAAATATACAGGGCCACTTATTTTAGTATACCTGTTTATTGGTGCAAATCACACCCAGCTGATTGTTCATTCAGCAATATTGATGTCGGATATTTTATATAAAAAGTTGCGAGTTATCATTCCAGAAGTAAATGAATGCGACTCGTAAGTCAAGTCTCCGATAACTGTCATCTCCCTCAAAATAACTGCACCCAATATACAGACAGTATCTGATTCTCTCAAAAGTCACTTTTACATACCTCGCCCCCCCTCCCCCCCCCCAACTTCTTTTTGCATATCTTAAACAGCTAAAGTATTCTGCTCCTGTGAGTGGCTGGAAAAAAAGAGGTTGCGCGTAATATCAAACTTTAATATAATATTCGTACGAAGTCATTTTACAAATCACATACCAAGGTATTTCATGCATAACCTATCAAGTAGCCTCTGTTCATGTAAATTACAAATCTTGGAGCTTATTATCTTTTTGAAAAATGTGTCTGTCTATGTTCAGGATTATCTTATGAATGCAGTTGGGATGGCCCCTATAGCTTTAATGATGGGTTTGTACTATTTTCAATTTGACAGATTTATCATGATTCTTCAAAAGTTTTTTTTTTTTAAACATTCACTGGTTGAAATTCAAATTATGTTATATCAATGTTTCATTTAAACTTTAGAAAGGGGATGATGTTGTGATGGGTAGTTTTATAGAACCCCAAAATTTTTGGAGACATTTTGCACGAACTACCTAAGAACGAATGAAAAGGAAAGGAACTGATACTTGTTTGTTTTATTTTGAACTGACAACAGCAGATAAGTCCTTCGATGCGTTATCTTTAGTTTTTTTCCCGCGACTTTTAAACAATTTGCCTGAGAATATGTGAGAGTGCATTCGGGAGCACGGCTCCAAAGAATCTTGTTGTAAAATGGTTTTCTAAAATCATACAAAAACAAAAATAAATAATAATTTTGTATGTATTTTGCTGTGCTCTACAAGTTTCAAGTTACAGTTAGGATTGCAGTATGGCAGCTTTATATAAGTGGCACGTCATATTATTTTCGCGGATTAATTTAAACTACGAATTCTAGTAACAAAAAAGTTTTTGAAAAGCGATAATTATCTTAGTTTCTGTCCAAAAAGACAAACCTGTAATTTTGGATATTAGCATCTGTTTAATATCTCGGACAGATCAAATTTAAATTATAATATCTCGACGACCATTATGTAATCAGCAAACTCATTCCGTGTATGTGAAGATATATGTTTGAATAATTGTAAGTTTTCGAAGCCGTAGGAAAAAAATAAAAACTTTTTACATTATCAAATAGGACCTAAAAATTTAATTTCAAACGTATTTCAGTGCAATTGGAATTTCGGATACATGGGAGTAGTGTCAACTGTGCGGCAGATATCTAGAGCTGTATGATAATTGATACTTTAGCATATATCCAGCGGTCCTTGGAAATCGTTGTCAGAACGCAGACAAGTTGGACATAAGCATAATAGATGCCGAAATCCTAGATGTCATAATCCCAGAAGCCATAATCCTAGGTGTCATAATCCTCGATGCCCTAATCCTAGATGTCCTTATCATAAATATCCTAATCCTATATGCCCTAATCCTGGATGTCCTAATCCCAGATGCCCTAATCCTAGATGTCCTAATCTTGGATGCCCTAATCCTGGATGTCTTAATCCTAGATGCCCTAATCCATAATTTATTTCAGTGAAAGTGATCTGAGTATTAGAGACTTACTGGATTTTCATGCAAACACAATCTGTAGAAACTGTATTAGCTTTAGCAATTTGTGATATATTTTTTGTTACATATTAAAATGTATAATATTTGTGGCAGTTCACTACATATGCAACATCAACATCATGACTGAAAATGCAATACGTTACTGTCATTGAAAAACGTCTTGACTAGTCCTATACAGTTCTTTACTTTTATCCATAATTTTGATGCGGATAAATTTTATAACAGTTCATTCATATCTGACCTAAGTTTTGAAATCTAACTGTTCGTAAAGTTTAGTAGGATTTCAAATTAAATCGGTATTTTAATTTCCTACGAGCAAGTACTAGAAGTATCCAGAGTTTTGCTAGCTCCATAGCATTTTATTTCGTTCATTTTCTGATCTTTATTTCGAAAGATTCATAAATTATTGATATTGATATCGGAACATATGAATGCTGATAATATTAGAAGAAACCGAGAGGTTTTACATACCGGAAATATGGTAAGCTGTTGCTCAGGTGTTATGTATGTTTAAATTTTTTTTTATTGTGTGTTGAATTTTGTCAATAATTATATATTATGTATATTTAATTTGCATTGTGTTATTGACCTTTGTCCGTAATTGAGGGTAGGATTTGATCCTACCTGATTAATGTCTTTTTTGCAAACAACATTTTACATAGTTAATTCTTCTCGATGATATTAGATTATATCATTAAGATCATTACTAATTGAAGATAAACATGTTTACTTGAATTTGAGTTCAGGACATTGGTATTTCCCTGGTAAACCCTGGTCTACCGGGTGTTTTATATGTTCTTTACCTAATTTTCAGTAAGGGACCCGACCTTGTTTACAACTTAGAATGTTCTGGAAATGAATTTGATGGGAGACTGATCGTCGTCCAGGTTCAGTTAATCTGTCTTAGTCTTTCTTATAAAGGTAGTGATAAACAAAATTAATCATTCCTACTTTAACATCTGACTAGTGGAATCAGTCTTTTTGTTGAGTTCAGTTTTATTTTGAGAGATTTTATTTAAAATATTCATTGGGATTACAAAATACTCAATAATACTTTCGGACTATATCACTGTTCTGGGATTATTGTAAATTAATTTAGAGACATTTTGGATTATATCACTATGATACATCAAGACTGTTGGCACATCAACATCATTCCAGGATATTGGTACATCAGCAAAATAAAAATTGGAATTCATTAGAAACACCGCTGGAATTCATTCGAAATACTCATTACTTTTGGACTTGTGATCAAACTTTTGGGACTGTTTGAGATTTAATTCTCGATACTGTAAGTTCTTTTAAATTTTCAATTTCCGTTCTAATACATTTTTTCTTGGATTTTATTTAACTTCTTGTTACCGCTTTTTTCTGTTTCATAGTTTAAGACCATTCAGGCGTAACCCACGTGCCATTTTCAAACTTCTTACTTTCCTATACTCTAAAAACCTATCACTTCCATTTAGGCATTGTTGGGATGCGGATTACATATAATACTTACTTTCCGAATTTGAAGATTTGACAACGAAAGTGGTCATTGTGCAAAAACTACAAACCCCCAAAACTGAAGATTTGACAAAGGAGTGTTCTAATGAGCATGATCATTTTTGTTTTTCAAAAACATTTTATAACATTTTTATGAAGAAACTTAGTTTAAATTACAATCAAGGGATACATTAGACTGACCTTAGCAGGTCATCACAGCAAAAAAGCAAAGGAAACGGGCAAGTGTTTGAAAAGCTATTTTGCTAGACTTATAATATAGATACATGTCCGCGACGTTGCTTAGCGGAGTGATAATATCCAAAATTGGGTAGTAAATCGCAAGGTAGCTGAGGCGCTAACTTAGTGGCGAGGTCGCAGAGTGGTGGTTTCTCGGTTCTGCCATAACACCATTAGCAACACAAGAGCTTTTCAGGATCTCATGTTCTTGTTTAAAACTCGTTTCTTAAGGAATATACCGGAAAATATTTAAATCTGAAGGCTTTAACCAGTAGATGTTACACTTTTAGTATAACTTTCTTTAAACTTGAACGAAAAACAAAACAAAACAAAAAAGGGAAGAATTCGATGAAAAGATATAACAGGAATATGCAGGCAGTGTTGTTGCTTACCCAGTGGCGTCACTAGCGGGGGGGGGGGAGTGTGCGGACCGCACCGGGTGACACCATTAGAGGGAGTGGCACCAAAATGAGTGTCTATAAACATTTTGAATTTTTGTGCCGGAAGGAGGTCCATGGAGGTGACACCATGAGTTACCGCACGGAGTGACACCAACCCTAGTGACGCCACTGTGCTTACCTTCGTCACCTGGCATGCATTTTGGAAACCAAGTTCATATGCGTATGTTAAAATTATTGATTTTACTGTTGTGTCGACCCAACTGCCAGATCCATGGGAGAAAATAAAGACCCCCCCCCCCCTTTGAATGACTGTAATAAATAGTTTCCACCGTGACGCCATACAAATTAAATGGTGGGAGAATTATGACTGGTTTTTTTAATGATCGAGAAAGACAATCTCTTCGATGATTGTTAATTCGTAGTAAACATGCATGAAACAAATTGAATAAATGCCTTCATTTACGTAGAGGCTTACCAGCTAATTGTATCTTGGTCATCTTAAAAAAGGGGTCAATAGACCTTGACAACTGTTAGATTTTAAGTTATTTCGCTTGTGTGTTATATTTTCTTCTTTTAAATGAATTTAATTATTTATTTTTTTTGTATTTAGTTAGTTTGTTTCTTGGTTGATTTTTGATAGTTGTTTGTAAGTTAGTACATTCTTATAGTTAGCACCCTCAGCATGTATTCACTGAAATAATCAAGAAAACTACATTCGATTAAATTAGATATATGGTGCCAGAACATAGATGCCCCATCATTCCCCACCCACCAATTATTTTTAAATAGACGATGGGTGTACTCACCAAGACAGCCACATAAATTGTTACTTCACCCTGCAACTAACAGTACACGTGAAATTTACTAAACCTCAAAATGCAACCAAAACAACTGAAGCGTGAAATATAGGTCACACTGACTCACTTTTGTGAAACGATGTTTCTCTTAATAAGAGACATCCACACATAACATTTTGTGACCATGCAGTCAAAAGCGAATTATAAACTGACCTAGTTGCTAAACTTTATTAGGATGAGGCGGACCAACGGGTGGAATAACGGACGGACATATGGACTGCGATGCCATATTTCCCTCTTACTATTAGAGAGTTAATACTATTTTCTGCAAACTTTGAAACCTGGAGGATACCAAGTCTGCCACACGAAGCACGAGAAGGCTTTGAAGTCCAATAATTTTTTTTTTTTTTTTTTTTTTTTCCATATACAATAAATCTTCGTAATTCACCTCGTGGGATACCGACTGACGTAGATTGTCACCTAGAACAGCCGACAAAAAAGTTAATATGGAGGAAAAGGCGAATAACAATGGTTGTTATCGTTCGAATACGATATAGCACATATCGTCATCGGTGGAATAAAACAGCTCTGTATATGTCCCGGTCGAATGCAAAAATCGTCAATTGATATTTACCCTATTGTATTTGCTAGTGTTTTTCGAAATAATTAAGGGTGATCAGTTTAAACCATTTAATCGAGTGAAAAAAAAAAATAGAATTTCAGTTCCACGCCACTCCCGTTGTTTCAGACTTCAGGCTATTTAAAATATAATTTCCCTTTTGGAAAAGCACTGTGTATACAAATTAATCGAATATTACCCGATCATCAATCAGCTTGCAGAAACTGATGATTGATCATAAAATTTTAAGCAATTTCCAAAACAAGAATGTATTTCCAAGAGAAAATTGCCAGTCATTTCAGTGTAGTTACTTACCTCCTAGTGTGACGTTCACGGTTATTTCAGCAGAGATGGCGGTGTATTTTAAAACTTTGTCGTGACCCACTTAGAATAATCGATCAGGAGAAAATTCAGATGTCGTGACCTTGAAAACCGGTTCTTTCCGGCGTTATCACAGCTTTAATACAATTTAAAACGGAGAGGGTCAACTTTTGATTACTGTAATGGGAATTTCTCTCGTGCCCGTTTGGAGGGAAAGACACGCGCGAGCGCACTGTCGTGTATTCGTCATAGCACACAGATTTTCAATTATTATTTATCGATAGCATGTGAATACTAATCAGGACAAATCATATCGCATTTCCATGCTTAAGGTGAAGTTAAGTTACAGTATACACGGGCACATTTACAAAACAATTCTCTTAATTTCTATCTTAATATGTGCTTGATGAATCTAGATCCAGAAAAGCGTCTTGATCGAAACGTCTCTAGTAGGGACGACAACATCAGCTGTTACTACCACCACCAGCACCACGACTAATAACAACAGCAAACAACTACTACTACTGCTGCTTCTGCTGTTACTGTTTATACTCCCCATAAATGTCGTTTCTGTGTGTTCTGAATCATCCACCACCGCTGTACACTTTCATCTATGTCATTCCCACACCGTAAATGTTAGCCACATCACTCCACCACCCTCCACGATTTCCCTGATTATTGCTACTACTAATACCACCACCAGGACTAATTTGTATCAATCATCATCATCATCATCATCATCATCACCATTATTATTATTATTATTATTATTTCTGGTCCTAAACGAAAATGGAAAAATGTATTGTCATTAAACTACTCAAGGAAACAAACACGATTCAGCTAGTCGAATTTACAAGAGAATTAAATTACATTTGATTGGTTGGATATCCAAATTTTATGTACTAGTTAAATAATTGATAAAAAATATTTCGGAATAAGTTGTGACCGTGACAGTTTGTTTTGTTTTTGTGGGGTTAACGCCATTTTTCAGCACATAATAGGCATTACATCGCGGCCAGTACATTTGGTGAAGGAAGAACCTTAAAAGACCCCGGGAAGAACCACCGACCCACAGGAAGCTACTGGCAAGCGTTCTCACATACCCACACGGTCGAGATGACTCAAAAACACGCGGACAGATCGAAATGTGCGAGTGATCTGTAAAGGCGAGCGCGTGAGACCACTCGACCTCTAGCGGCCCCGACGCTGTGACTGAAATTTATTGTAGTTTCCGTTATGTAAGATAAATACAACTACATTCTTTCATTCGACGTCAGTCCATTGGAGGTTAACATTATTTTTTGGGGGTGGTGGTGGTAAAAACCTTCAAATTGTATTATAATACGATGCTGCTCTGGAATTTTCTATATTATTTGTGAACCGTTTGAAACCACTTGTCTGATGAGAGATTAGGGAATCAAGTTATAAATCATTATTTAGAAACATTGTTTGCACCAGGATCCGATGTCTTAGAATTTCCAACATTCTGTAACTGAGCAAAATTCACTGCTAATGTCCAAGACTTATAAGCATCTATTTGATTCATTTCTAAAATGGCTCAGACTAATGAAAAGAGAAGTCCAGCTCAACGACATCATATGTGTGTTCAGAGTTAGACCACAATAATACCGTGAGGCGCCATATTTCTGAATGTGAAGGGAAGGGGGGGGGGAGGATTCAAAATTGTCTGTTTTCGAATAGGTTGATTCTCAGTGAAGGAAAGGAATCATAATTCTCACTTTTCTGGTTAAAATTTGTTTGAAGCTCTGTTCACAGCTTTTTATGACAATGTGATCATGCTATATTTTCAAAGGACTGGACACCGTGGATTTCTTACATCGGCACCTCTGGTGATAAATTTTGATGTCCATCCATGTCCGGGCCTCTATTCTCCAGTCGATTTTCTTTGTAACCCCGACCATGAACTCTGTCTAAAGGGACAGAGAGAAGGTAATAGTATATGCTATGATGATTCATGATAATTACAAGGTGATATAAATGTTTCAGACCCTGAATGTAGCCACACCACACCCCTACCACCATCCCCGTGCCCGAGTTAGCATTAAAAAAAACAAAACAAAAAAAAACGATAACGCACAGAAGTTATCTATGATGAGTTTCATCTTTCTGTTATGTTATTTTTAATGGTTTCTTGCTTCCAGGGTAAATACCGTTTGCTTACATGGCCGTGTCTCACTCGAGATGTCGGTTACTCATTTAAATACCCCTACCCCCCAATGTAGCTAGGACCTTGCTGGTGCCTCCTTTCAGTACGACTGTAATGTTGTCATACGCTTAAAATGGATGCATTGTTTGATATTTGTGCTTATACATTGCGAGAGGACTGGTGACACTAACTTGTCACCTTTCGTTGACAACTGCTACCTAAGGTCTGTGATTTGTAAACAGACAACATTTAACATTTATTTAACTCGGCATACTGTGTTTGATCGCTTACACTGGAGTGCGCGTTCCAGGTTCTGTGCATCTTGTCTTTCAGTTTGTGAAGAGAGACAGACAAACAGACAGGTTGAGAAAGAGAGGGACAGAGGGAGGTTTAAATGTAAATGTATGTTAGGTGGTAGTAGTGGGAATTAATACAAATACATTTGGCACGTATTTAAAAATCAGTTAACTAAAATATTTTCTTTTTCTTTTTATTAGGTTAACTATATTAAAAATAATTTAATAGGATCACAACAAAATCCCGCTTAGGTTTCGTTATATTGACACTTGGATCCGTAGTGTTAAAGTATTAGTAGTAATATAAGTGAATATATACGGGGATATACGGGAATTAACATTACGCCATAGATTTACATTATGAACCCATTGTAGGACAAGGGAAACCATATGTTAAAATGGGCCATAAGTTTATCATTGCAATGACATTAGGGCGACAAAAGTGTTTATGGAGACACATGTTTTTAAATGAATAAAATTGTTCATGGGGACAACGGGAATGACAATGTTAAACTTACAACTGCGTTTTTACTGCAATTCAAACACAGACCCCAACTATCTAGCAACCCGGTCTTTTATTATCCAGCACACATCCATCCTATGCAGCAGCCAACCTTTTGTTACAATCCAAACTCACACCTCTAATATTCACCGATAAGGATAGGAATCTTAATGCACACACCATACTTACATATAGACAAACATAATATTACATAAGGGTAGGAAGTGTTCATAGACACATTGCTATACTTTTCACACTTACTATTACAAGAGAAGGGTGATGGTTTTAAGTTTTAGTTCTTGTGAAGAAAGACAAAGTCATACACATTAGCATCTCTCTTTTCTAAAGATCTGGATGACCCTGAAAAGGGCCGTTGCGATTTCTTGACCAAAGTCAGTTAACACAAGTGACATCGCTTCATAGGAAGTCTTCTGCTGAAGCTTGGTCCGTAGACTATTAACCGCTGCAATCATCCTTGCCTCTTCAAATACTCTCTTCTCTTCCAAATCGCGGTGTCAGTGATTATGTAATGGTTCACAACGTGTTTATACGCACGTTGTACTCCGGGTTCAACCGCATATCCGAGCGATAGTTGAGGACTCTACACTTATTTACATCCTGTTAGTTGTCTTGAGAATAAGTGACACCATAAGCAGCAGGCAGGGTGAGCAGACCACTATTATAATTAAGACAAATTTTAGTGATAATTGAGGCAAGTGGTCTGTTCGACTGCCGTACCGCGAAATCATTTGTCTTAATCATCAGGCAAACATATTCATTACCAAATGTCTGTCCACCCCACCCCACCCCCTTGCTGCGGTGGACCCTATAACTTGGTTTTCGAGCAAATTTTGCATTATGATTAAGACAAATGTGTAAGGTTCGACTGCCATATCGTGCATATCCCCCCCCCCCCTTCTTGTCTGCTGTTATCTTACACACACATGTGGTCATTCACCCTTCCTGCTGCTTACATGTACTGAGATAGGTATGCGTACCGATTTTTCAAGGACATGTGTGGTAGTTCAAACAATATCTGTGTTTATCACCGCGGATATCTCCCCCCGGATATCTCCGGGGAGATAGGTATTTGTGTGCAGTTTATTTCCGTGTTTTAATTTTAAATATAATATATTTTAATCGGTTCATACATATAATGGCAAAATATCTTAATAAAATTATAAATATTTATTTATTTGTAAAATCAGATATCAAATGCTATTGCACAATAATCACATATAATAATTTCTAAAACGTATATCCGTAGTCGAGTTCGTTAGCTCAATGTTAAAGTTGCTGGAAACTTTAATACTGATGTTTGCGGTTCGACCCCAGATCTCGCCGAGATGGGTTCGGGTCCCCGGGTCGCCCACGTCTTTTAATAAGTAGGGGGGGAGGCATCCCCTGAGATTTCGATAAACCACCACGTATCTCGTGGTCGGATTCTATTTTGGAATTCTACCCCGGGGTTTCGTTGGGGTTTTATCGAAATCGCAATGCCTAGACAGCCTTCTGAATTGCTAATATTTCACTTTCGTCGATTAGAAATTCGCCGGGAGGTGTGTCTATGCAATACCCCCCCTAAAATAATCAGTAGCATGCCTTGAGCTCTCTGCCCCATGGAAGAACCCCCAAATAAACATCCAGAAAGGGTGTTAGCCAAAAGAAACAGAACATGGGCGTGCCGCATAATACGTCATAAGAGAGAACGACAATGTAAGGACCCCATGAAAGTCACACAGGCTATCGAGGGGCCCCATTGAAGGGTAACCGCTAGGATCTACTGATTATTTTTGATAAATTAAAATACAGACAGACATGCATACATACAGACATACATAGAAAGGGGAAATAATTATCTAGCAGAGGAGGAGCAGAGTTAATCACAGATTAACCAAAGATTTTATCTAGACCTATACGATATCTGGATCTTGGATCATGTAGATTTATTGTAATAAATCCAAACGGAACAGCTTGTGCTTGAGCAAAAAAGTTTCTGAATTTCATCATATCCATATCCCCTGAACACCAAGTATAATAAATATTCTGTAAAGTATAATTATCTACTCCATTAAACACAACCAAAATATTGCAGTTGTCTCTGATCACTTTAGGTATTTGTGTATATCTTTGTGTGACGTATATAACATCTGTATTCTTGTGTCTACCTCGAGAAAATATTCTAGCCGGATTTGTTTGTCTGTCCAACATAATATCATCGTACACCACTAAATTATTAATAAATCCATTTAGGTCATCTACAGATGGGGCCTCATCAATATCGGTAATAAAGTCAACAACATCGTCTCCGTCTTTATTAACTGATTTCACTTTCTCGTTAAAATCCTTAAGTACTTCGTAACAGTGTTGATCATCTACGGATGGTGCTACTAAATACAATTTACTCCATTTTAACCACCGCATTATTAAATTTAATAATAGTTGTGTTTTACCTGATCCAGATGGACCTATTATAATCATCCTTATCGAATTTGGTAATGCTGAATGGTGCTTCACTGGTTCCTGTTTTCGTGTCGCCGAAAAATCAATTATATCCATATTATTCATAACATGAGTCTATATTGTGTTCGATGTAGATTATCTACACCCACCACTGGACTGACAACAATAATAACAAAAATAAACGACGTGCATTAATAGGTAAATGTGTAAAATGCGGCACGAACAAATATAAATTTATCTCCATGTCTGATTCCCTGACAAAGTCAGGTACAAAGACAGGTGGAGATATAGCCGCTTTATTAGGAAAATTACCAGGAACTCCGTGGGCTAAATATCCGGGGGAAAAACACTTACCAGGATATAATTATTGTGGTCCTGGAACCCGACTTGACATCCGACTTGATGATCAAGATCAACCAAGACCAGGAGAGCATCCAGTAAATAAGATTGATCAAGCATGTCATATTCATGACGTTGCATATAAAAGTAAAGATTTACAACAAAGGCATCTCGCAGATGTAAAATTGATTCATGCATTAAATTCTATACCAAATAAATCTGTCAGAGATAAATTAGTTAGTTTTCTAGTAAAATCTGCCATGAAAAGTAAAATAATGTTAGGGGCTGGTAATTAATTATATAAATATTATAATGGAATCCATTTATTATAGCCCAAGAGGATATTGGAGAGGTAGATCAGCGATTACTAAATTATCTGAAGCAGCAAAAGTCTCACGTTCTGTTGCTGCAGCGTGGTTAGCACGACAGGCAATATGGCAAATTTATCTACCACCACCTAAAAATATTCAATATTCACATTTTGATGTCAGTGTCCCTAATGAGGTTCATCAAGCAGATATTTTGTTTTTACCACATGATACTGTTAAAACACGTGGACGAAAATCACGCACATACAAATACGCATTAACTGTCGTTGATGTTGCAAGTAAATATAAAGATGCTGAACCATTATCAACAAAGACAGCATCCGAAGTTGCATCTGCGTTCGAACGAATTTATCATCGAGGACCTTTGCGATGGCCACAATTATTACAGGTTGATCCGGGCAAAGAATTTCTTGGTACAGTATTATTGTTGATGAAGAAATATAACGTTAAAATCAGACGAGGACATACTGAAATTCATCGTGATCAGGCAATTGTTGAACGATTTAATCGAACACTTGCCGAGCGGTTATTTGGATACCAATATGCAAAAGAAATATCTACCGACTTTAAATCCGGTGAGAGATCTCGTGAATGGGTTACGAGGTTACCAAGTGTGATATCTGCATTAAATAATGAAATTACTCGTTCAACTTCCATGAAACCTTCTATTGCGATCACAAAAAAATATATACCCCGTAGTAATGACAGACATCAATCTCAACCAGTATTAGGTAATGTAACTGTAAGATATTTATACGAACCTGGTGAACTTGAAGGTGGTAAAAAAAGAACAACCGATCCTATCTGGAGCGTGACTACACATACAATTTCTGGTGTGGTTAGATCCACTGGTAGACCTCCAATTTACAGATTAGATTCTACCGCACCTCAACGTGGATTTGTACGTGAACAATTACAGGTAATCCCTGAAGACACACAATTACCACCACATACAATTACATAATCAGAACCAGGGCGTGCAGCGCCCCGACGTCGATTACACTCGAGACAGGTCAGCATCACATTATCACGTGTATGACCAAGATTACTATTAATTCTGTCTACGGTAAATTGTCTTGGATTATTATTCGAATATTGCCATAACATATTACAGTTACAACTTGCACAATTATTATTCTGTTGTGCTTTTAGTTTTATAATAAATTCAACATCAATATCAAAATCACGTTTATTTTTTTTGTCACACTGCTTATAACCAGATAGTTTTTTTCTTATTACGTCATTATTAACATTCTGATCATTATTTTCTATAAAATTCATAATAACCCTATGTAGTTGAGATATTCGTCTGACCCTAGAAACTGCGAGATAGACTAAATTCGACCATTCAATCCGATCATCTATAATCCAGATATTTGTATCGGAAATATTTAACCCCTGTGATGAGTGAATCGTTATAGCGTATCCTAACGTCCACGGTGATTTATTCATATTCAGCGCATTCTCAACGACATTAATATCGACTAAAACAATATCATTCAAGACAAGATTCTGTACTCGGACACTTTCAGTGTCTCCACCAGGAATTTCAACATCAATATTCTGTCGTCGAGTATCTGCTGGGCGATAACACAAAGGTACAGGTAGATCTGAAAACTTTTCTTTATGTAACATAAATAATTTATTCTGTAGTTCATCACGAACTATCTTTCTACTTGCAACTATTAAATCAGTGGGATTCCATAAATTTAGAAAATCACTCATAGAAGTCTCTGGAATTACTCCGCGCATTATTTCACATTGTACTCTGTCTGGTTGTAGTCTAATTAACCTTTTAAATTCCTTCAGCGGTTCATCAATAGCTCTATGGTCATCATTTATTTCTTGATAATAATCTACGTTATTCTTCAGCCATTCATGTGGAGACTGTCCAATAAAGGGTGGTGGTTGACCATGATCACCGCACATTATTATAGCAGTATTTTTCGTCAATAACCATTCAAGAAATGTTTTTAATATTTCTAACGACACCGTGCATATCTCGTCCCATATAATATATTTAGGTATATATTTCTCACCCATTCGCTCAGGAGTCCATGTGTCTCCACACCATCTAAAGAAACTATGATAAGTACACGATTTTACTCCTCGCTCTTTTATTTCTCTGGCTAATTTATGTGTCGGTGTCAAAACAATTATATCCGAATTATTATTCATGAATAATTTAATCACGCGCGATGTTTTACCTGAACCACCGCATCCGTTAAGATAAACAGTTTTATGTCTAGCCACAGGATCATATACAGATGGTGCTGATGACTTTGATACCTGATTATTATTTTTGTGATATATTTCCTTAATTTCAACGTCGGCAGATTCAGAATAACTAAGTATATTTTCTTGTTTTATTCTCCATGATCCCCATTCACCATTACCAAGTAGTGGTTTTAATAAATCCGTATATTTTTTATTTATATAAAACGAATCCGTTGCGACTCTGACAGCATCACGAGAAAATTTATTTATCATAGACAGTAGATTTATAGAAACATATGCCAACATAGAAGATCTTAAATGAGTAAATTGTGGTGAGTCACCATCAAGATAACTCACAATTGTACCTAGTTTGGTTCCGTCTGACAAATAAGCATTACTCCGATTTATAAATATGTTTTTTTCTGTTGTATCAGCAATTATAAAATCGAGTTCAGCATCGTCCATAATTAATCTTGTACAGTGTCTTTTATGATCATAGGCTCCTCCTTGAGTAAATTTACCAATTATCTTTCTACCAAGATCTTTTGCAAGTTTTTCATCATGCTCGTCTCTGCATTTACGTATATTATTAGTAATTTTAATAATATCATCTTCATTAAGATTAGGAAATTCTTTCCTGGCATCATCAATATTAAATCTATTTGGTTCTGGTAACCAAATTTGTTTCTGTGGACTATATGATATAATGGCCTCACTCACCTGTAAAGATATTAAAATTCCAACATCAAGCATATATCGCAATAGTACTATTGGAACCCAACATCGCTCTGAAAAATGTCTTCCAAACCAAATATAAGTAATCGGATGGAGATTTTCTGCAAATTCGAATGATTCTACATGAGCAAATCCGGTTAAATCAAAATCTGGTAAATGTCCGTTTATTGCAACCCTGGTCATTTCGTGTGATGGATGTCCGAATCTCTTAAAGTATTTAGAACATTCTCCGTATACAAGAAAACTTCCAGGATAACATGCCACCATATCGACGGATATAATGTCACTATAGTTGTATTTAGTATTCCATAATCCTCCGTGTCCATATTCTACGCAACTTTTATGAATATCTTCAAGAAATTCCGATCGTGTTGGTTTCCATAAATTTTTCTCCTGAGCAAAATGAGCTGCTACGGATGGAACTGTAAAACAATTATTTAATAATTGTCTAATTTTGACATCGTCTGAAGTATATTTCAGCGCAAGATTTTCCATTTCTACATTAAGAGATTCTGTACGGTAAATATCACCATTAGGCCGTACAAACTGATCGTAATGATCATATTCCGAACTCTGAAATAACCAAACAGACACAGGATCACTTTTACTGATATTTCTGATAAAATCAAATATATGACCATCATAAAATTTAACCGCTCTATCTCGTGGAAATATTGTTACTGCTGAGGTCCATGCGTGCGAATTGTGATCAATAATATCTATTGGAGCTCCTCTTGATTCATATTTCGATTTATATAAAATCTCTCCTGTCAGCGTTTTTACTGTTATTGGGAATTTCAATTTCTTTTCTAGTTCAGCGACATCTTTGATAGATGCTCCGGTATCTTTAACTGATTCTGCCCAAGTATTTATTTTTTACGTCGTAAATCTGTTAAACCATTACCACGTATCGCATTTGTAAAATGTTCTGTAACTCGTTCAGCTACACAGTTTATTCTTGATTCTGACAATTTCATAGGTTTTAGATCCCCGACATCAGGTTTATTATTCAACGGAAATATTCCATATACAACTGCAGTTGCTGGATAACTCTGTATATAATATAATTTGTCAACACCTGTTAGTATTCCGGGCTTAGATTTATTATTTAAGAGAACAATATTATTTCCTGATTGTATGTGTACTGGATCGCGTTTGTCACGAATAATCCAAATATCTTCTTTTGTATTTACAATAAATTTTATTAAAATAAAATATTTTTGATCATCAAGGTGATTAATAATTATTTTTCCTCGTTTGTCATTCATCATATTAGTAACATTTCCGACTCTGAATGTTGACCATACATGAGCAGCACCATCGTCACGAAATTCATTTTTTGCTTCACGAATACGTTCGATTATATCCTCATCTGTTAATGCCAGATCTTGCATCAAAGTACTAAATTTATATTCTGATAGTCTGTCAAGATCAAATCTGGATATCTGAGGTTCAATTGCCGATAATTCCTCCATATAATTAAGACAAGTATTTAAATTAAAATTTTAGTATATATATAATGATTGAAACAAAGAACAAATGTGTTTGGCTCAGAATTGGATATACTTCTCTTTGTAATAAACCGTGCGTGAACAAATACTGCGGAAATCATGCACAGAGTATCAAAAATGGAAGTACAGGACCAATACCGTGTATTCAATGTGGTGTTGGAGTCAGAGGAAAAACTCAATTGTGTCTAAAATGTGGCGGAAAAAAATATAGAGAATTAAAACGATATTATGACAAAAAAAATAATACATCGCCAGGTAAATCTCCTATACAAACCGTAGAAGATTATCTAGTCAGATTTCAAAATAATGATTTAGACAAATAATATTATTATATAAAATGACTCAGACAAATCAGACTTATGATGAAATGATCGACAACAATATTATAAGAGAATTAAGAAAAAAAGCATTTCGTAATAAATACGAATTTGTGAAACATCCAGTATATACAAATTATGAAGCATCCCGAGATGGTGTGATCAGAAACTGTAGATTGAAAAAACCAGTCGGTAGTATTAATAATACTGGTTATTTTAGTTTTAATACTGGAAATAAAAATTATTACTCACATAAATTCATATTCGAATGTTTTCATCGAGTAGTTGAAAATGGACTTGTAGTTGATCACATTGACGGAAATCCCCATAATAATCGGTTATCTAACCTGCAAGTTATTACACCTAGTCAGAATGCTGCACGCGGAAATACTGGAAAATGTAAAAAGTTTGCAAGAAGATCTATTAAATCCATAAATACAGAAACAGAACAGGAAATAACTTTTCCATCAATTAATGCGGCTGCAAAATATTTTAGCATACATCCACAATCAGTAAAACATGTTGCAGATAATATTACTAGATCAGCATATTCAATAAAATACGATCAGTGGATAATATTTGAATATATTATCTAACTCTGTCTTCCTAATAAATAAATTGTATATAGTTCGACTCTATATTTTACCTTCACCGTCGCTACTCTCGGTGTCACTTTCACTTTTGACAGAATCAAATAACATAATTTTTCTTAATTGCATTATACGATTATCCACGATCTTCTTTTTCTCGTATTCACGAGACAGTTCGGATCTGACATTTTCGATCGAACGTGCAAGAGGCGCAAATAGCTTTACCTGTTTTTCATTTACCATCGCCAAGGATTCTAACATAGACTGATAAATTGATTTTACAAATTTATAATTAGATGGTAATGTGTATTTATTGTCAGTTTTTCTTTGTTTTAATATTTCATAATCGCATAATATTTTTTCAGGATCGAGATTATCAGATAGATTTATTCTGTTATGTTTTAATTTTTTAATAGCAGAAATAATATCATTTATATTTTCTTGGTTCATATATATAATAATTATTTCTTTAAAATAAAAAATATCAGTCTCTGAATAATTATTTAAAAAAATGTAGTCCCATAAGCCCATCAGATAAAGAAATCTGTAACTATTTCATGAATCAGATTATTTTTCCCTTATTATATTAGGAAATATTTAATCAGACGTTCTAAGAGCGTATATACAAATTAATATTAAGAGACTCTTGTCTTAGATCCAAAATGTTTCCTGCCTGGTCAGTGAGTTTGAAATTTATTCTTGTCAGAAATGGATTATGAACTCGTAAATAAATTGGGTTAATTGGTTCAGACACAATTAACCAACCGGGGGGGTCTTTAGGGCTAAATGAATATAGTATATACCCCTGTTCCGCAGTGCCACTGCGGTGATTAGATTTTGAAAGATCTACTTGATAACTGTCATCAATTACGTCACATACCAGATTGACTGCAATTGTTGTTGTTATATTAACAATACCAGGTGAGATATGGCGACCTCCACCGTGTGGATCATTATTATATTTAAGAATAGTTGGTGTAGGTATTAATTTTTTCCATGAATCACATATTCTTTTAAATTGTTCATCAATAAGATCATTAACTGATTTCTTTAGCTCTTTAGAATTAAATCCAGGAATTATAAATGTTGATAGTTGTTCTCGCGTAATTCCGAAATGTTTTAGAAATATTATTGTGAACAGAAGATTTAGTCTAACACCTCGAGGTGGACCGTCTTCATCAACTATATATAACTCTTTATACCGTCTATCTGCTGTTATGTTCACTAATTTTTTTTCTCTGTTAACAATAATATCATTCATGAAATCTAGGTCTGAAGCAACTTGATTCAAATGTTGTATTACTTCAATTATTTGATTTTTTAAGTCATCGTTGTAGGAATTGCTAATGCTGGAAAATAAATTTCTTAGATAATTAAGTATACGTCCATGTTCAGACTTAATTGTACTAGCATATGAATTTATTTCATCAACATCAAGTACTATTATTTTACCTTTTTTACCATCAACTATTTTTGTAAAATGGGTTTCTGTTTTATCTATATAATGTATAACTCCATCACCAAAATATCGTCGCCATGGGTAAGCATTTTTTTCTGTTCTATATTCTGGAGGTTTTATAAATTTTTTAACATCTACGACAAAATCAGATCTCTGTGGTTCTGGTGGTGTTTGATAAACCGGTGGATATTCAGGCCAACCTAATACTGATCTAATCGAACTTTGATAAATATCTACGGAGTAATCAGGGGAATTTATTTCAATAACCGCAGATAGTGTTGGTTCGTAGACAGTAATTGCTATTTTTGATTCTTTTCCTGTAATAGATTTAATTCTGCGTTGGAACTCATCATTAATCTGTTCTATTTGATAACTGCCCGTTGGAATAGAAACTATTTGCCAATCAGGAGTTCCATCAGGCTTATTCTTATTAGCGAATATTAATGAATTATTTGGCTGTAGTCCACCAAATGGTTTTGATCTAATGTTGGGCCAGCTATAATAAACTCGCAATTGTGCTAATGCTATTTCTTTTGCAGGAATTGCGGTTGGAAAATTGACACTAAACTCAGGATTAGTCGAACTTAATGATATCATAGTAGTTTTTGACGGAGTTGTATTAGTGACGATCTGCTGAAGTAACTCCCTGTCTGTCATTATTATTATTGTTGTTATTTAATTCATTAAAATCATTTGCGATCACTTTAAAAGCATCATCATAAGTTTTCATCATCATCGCGAATTCAGTATCAGATATTTCACCATCACTGACACACGAAGAAATATATAAAGATAATTTAGAACATGCCTCTGCCACTGTGTGTAATTTAATCATATAATCGTGCAATTTAGCATTTGTACAAGTATGTATCTTTTTGGTTATAATACCGAGAACTCCAGCAATAGTCGTTGATGCTGAAACGATAATGGTTATAATAGTAGGTGCTGTCATCGTCAATGTTGATAATAATAATCCTGTTCCAGTAATAACAGCAGAAACCGAGTAAACAACTACATCGATGACAACTATACGTCTTTTGTATTTTTTTATTTTCGTGTTATAATAGTCGATAAAATTATTTAGTTTAGTGAGACGCTCACATACTTGATTGCATCTGTAACGTTGAACGTCAATGCGAGACTGAGGTTGATCCATTATTATTATATTAAGTGATTAATTGCGGTGTTTCAGCCACAAATTCCATATGCCACCAATAAGGCTCTGAGGTTATTGTTTGATCATATATTCTCAGTATAAATATTTCTTCAACATCTTTTCTTAACAATATAGATACAACTCCAGAGAGAGAATCAGTTGAATGACGCAATATATATCTGTTAATTATAGCAAATCTTTCATCACTAAATACGGACAGCCTGTAAATACCAGTAACTTCTGCGGTATATTTGATAGTATTATTTTGTGGTGTCCATGTTGATTGTCCTGATGCTACTGTGTATACGATATTTTTAATTTGTCCGTGTGGAATTTTAATCAGATTAGTTTTTTGAACAATATTAGGTATTCCACTGGCAATATCATTGAGTTTCGTGTTAATGTCGGCTAGTTTTATGTCAACGGTTGGTGAATCACCAAAAAAATCTTTAATGGGTTTGTTTACATTTCTACGAAAATTTAAGAACAGTTCTATATGTTTAGTAAGAGTTTCTGCAAGATTATCATAATTAGTTTTTAATGTGATTATTTCATTCCCGATCGGAATTTCCTTATCATCAACGTATTTCTTCGTCGCAGCATCAAAATTATATTCTGGTGTTCTAAGATTATTAATGCCATTATTATTCATGTCGAGAAATGCACGCATTATACCGCCGTTGGTCAATACGTACTTAGATTCTTGATCGTCGACATATTTCTTTGTTGCGGCGTCTGCATCTGCGGTTGGATTTCCAAGATCTGTAATTTTATTCTGATTCATATTAATATCTCCGGTAAATACATCGCCGGATTTCTTAATATAATTACTGAGTGATGTACCAGAATCTTGTATTTTACCTTGATCGGCAAAAATAACTATATTATCAGCGACTGCAGTTGGAATTCTTATAAGAATATCTGGTAGTTGTATATTACTTGTTTTTAATCGTCCTTGTTTATCCTGAAAAACAACTACTTCATTTTCATCCACACTTGTGAGATTTAATAAATCATCAATTTCATTTCTGAGTTGATCGAGAGTTGCGTATTTAGATAAATCACCCTGATGACCTTTACGGGAAGATCTTCCATAAATATCTACCATTATATTTACTAATGTCTGTTTAAATATGACGTCGTAGTATATTCATGTACAACTTTGTGGGGTGGTTTTGTTGATTTTGATATAGCATCAAGTACGTTAAGTACTTCTCGACCACATATTGGTGGATCGGTTAATGTTTGTGTTGGTAACGTTGAATGCCATATTGGAATACTTTGATAGCCGCTAATATACTTTAAGAATTCTTTTGGTGGAGCTAGTCCATATGAATCAAAATAAATAATTCCACGTGGATCAATTGCATAAGCGACCCAATGCGTGCCTGGACCAGAATTTTCATCGAGATTAATAATACCTGTTTCAATATTGTTTGGTTGTTTTGGTAATTGATCGCGCATGAAAACTCCTCTAAAATTTTTTATTTTTAATTTTTTAGCAGCATCTGGTAAATCAAAATTGGACATAGGAGATATTAGTAAACTGTCCCTGGTAATCTTAGGCCTTTTCCGTACCAGTGTGGGGTCCCTGGTAATCTTAGACCCCCTCCTTTTTTTTTGATTCCCTGTCCAGTTGCTCTCTTTAATGCCATTCCAGCAGCAGTTCCAACAGCACCTAATGCAGCTGCTTTTGCAACAGCTGGAGCTGCAGCGGCTATTAATGCTGGTATAGCAGCAAGAAGTGGAAATATACCACCCGTCTTAATGATATCTTTAATGGCACCCGCAGAAAGATTAAGTTTTATACCTTTATTTGATTTTTTTGCTTCATTGAAATACCCGAGCTGACGTTCTGTAAGAGATAATTTATTTGAGCCGCTCATCTGATCTTTCTTTAGCAATATTTTTAATCCGCAATTATTTTTTGATGCTGATTGTATCTTTTTAATCTGACCAGGAGTCAGACTAACACTAACATTATTATACGACATTATAATATTCATAAATAATCTAATTACATGTTTTCTACTGGAGCATCAACGACTCTCATTCGTCCACCAGCACCTTCAAGTAACATCGATTTATCGCTGAGTATGACAGCAATTGCTCTGTAATTGGCAATAGCTCCTATTGTCACACGAGCTCGAAAATGTATATCGACTACAGATTGTCTGGTTAAATCTAAATGTTCGAGCGAAAAATAATAAATTGGGTATAATGTTGTAAAATCCAATTGTGATATTTGTAAACCAGTATCAACATTTTGATCACGTCCCATGAGCGTCATTAGACGGTGATATACACGTGCTACATGATTTTGATCGAAATTCAGTAAAATATCCTCGGATGGTTCTTGATGTCCATTTATTCTTAAGGAAACTTCGGAAACACCAAGATTATCAAATATCATAATACTACGTGTTTGATCATCCACCCGTGCAGCATCTTGAAATGCAATAAATATATGTCGTGGTGCAGAAACACCTTGTTGTGATGCTATTTGCCACGTAAATAAACCATTAATATTACTCTGGATAGCATCTGTGGTCATTGTTAACCACGATAATGCTGATTTACCACCTTGATTCATAAAAGAGAGTAGACGATCTTCTTCAGTTATTGATGGAGTCATCACCGGCATCCACAATGAAAGTTTTGTAAGAATTACTTTGCCAGGATCACCAATGGGTCTCCATAATGCATCGTTGTCAGTTGCTTTTCGTACAAGTACAACTGTATGTTTAGCTCCGAAAATGACTTTTCTGACATTTCTACAGAATCCAAAGATATGTGACAATGGAATTGAACATGAAAACGTTCTTCTGTTACCTTTCAATATTGATCGACGTGCTGCAAATCCTAAGTTAAATTCTGGATTAGCACCATGAACCACCGGCCACACAGGAGCGTCAGCAGTATCGTCGGCATTTCTTGGTCGTCTTATATTATATTGTCTGTTATCAGGGTAGTTAGAAGTATCCTTTACAAACATCATTGATGGACCAGCCGATCTTGAATAATCGTCGCTATATCGTGCTAGACCTAATATTGTTGTAGCAACATCAACGTCCTTCTGAACTGATTCAATATTTTTACCATCAATCATGTACGTAGCGCTATCAAATAACGCCATAATACCATTATTAACAAAACCAACCCTAACATCGTCTCCATATGCTACTGGTGCTGCAGGATTAGCAATATTTAAAATTTCACCTTCGACTTCAATAAATGCTTCAGCGGGTAAGAAATATCTACTTGTATCTTGAACCTGAAGTTCAATTCGTCCACGCTGATCTGGAATTCGAGCGTCACAAGAATAATATTGATAATCACGCACAGACTCATCTTTGAGTACTGGTGCGTCCATGTCAAATGCGGGATCAGATATACGTTTGAACATCTTTATTATAATTATTATCGTCTAAAACGAAGACTACTTCGGGAAGTGAGACCACTTCCTGCTATCAGACTAGAGGTTATATTTTTTTCTTTTTCTGACATTGGTACATCAACCAAATCTGCTAGTTTTTGATTAGCAACTTGATTTATTATTTTACTGACATTTGCAGGCATTACTTCTGTACTAGGTAATTTTACTGATTGAGGTCGGACCGCAGGTCTGCGTATTAATCGTGCTAACCTATCTTTAATCGCTGAAAATGCTTTACCAGCAACATTACCAACAGCACCAATACCTTTTTCACGAACAACATCAATAGCTTTCATTCCCAGTTGCTTTGCGATCGGTATTGCTTTTGGGGCTATCCTTCTAAATAGACCCTGAACAACATCACCTAGTCCATCTCCGTAGGTTGTCTTGTATACTGGTAATCTTGAATTTATTACCCTGACCATAGTTGGTCCACGTTGAGTACTATGTACGATCATTTTATTATAGTAATTGTATTTAATTACGTACTCAGTCACTATAGTAGTCGGCAATTTCATTAATAAGAGACTGATAAACATCAACGTCCATGATACCGCCTGTAAATAATCGTCTACAGATATCGGCCGCTTCATTAATTATTTCTGGGGAATTATTACCAGCTCGTTTTCCTCCAATGAGGATTTCTAATCGATCGACATCAGCAAGGATATTATTAGGACAAGTAATAAGACCACTTCCTAAACCACTTCCAATTACGCCGGGAGCGTCTTGAAATTCTTCTTCTTCCTCTTCACTTGGTTTCGGTGATGTTGTTTTCTTTGGTGTAGGAGATAGAACTGGTATTTGTGATTTTGGTGCTGTTTGTTTTGAAGGTTTTTTACTTTGTTTTTTCTCATTTTCTAATTTGATTAATTTATTAATTTTACTAACATAATCCTGATATAGTGGATCATTCTCGTTAATTCGTTCAACATCCATAAATATGCGATATAAATATTTTTGCCATTGTTTACTGTTTTTAATATCTTTAGCGTATTCAGGTTTCATTAATTTATCTCTTCGACTAAAACCACCCAAAGCAAACTCAGCTAGTTGATCTAGGTTAAATTTTTTAAGGTAATTAATAACTTTTTCATCAAATTTATTTATCAGTTCAGCAGTACTTATTACATGACTCTTTTGTTCGGGGGTTGGTGCTTCAGCACCTCCAGGTTGATCTTCATCCTCGGGTATTTCCGGGACAGGCATCGCAGCAGCTATTTCGGCTGGAAGTTCTCTAAGAATCTTTTTTGTCTGTTTTGTTCTTTTTGCTATTTTTCCAGTTTCCTCAGCGGTTTTCTCTAACACAGGTTGAATACCTTTAGTGGTCTCAGTAATAGGTTTAAATAATTGTTTTGTATCCTCCTCAAATTCAACATGAGATTCTTGTCGTTCTTGTAATTGTTGCTTGACAGCATCACGAACAGGTAAATATTTTCTAATTGCTTCTAGTCTTTCTCGTGCTAATCTAGCTGAGTGTGGTTCTCCAATACTCATTATTAATAATATTTATAATAGATATTTAATTGAATTTGAAATCACCAAAAATACTTAATAAAACGCGATAACTCTGCTCCTCCTCTGCTAGATAATTATTTCCCCTTTCTATGTATGTCTGTATGTATGCATGTCTGTCTGTATTTTAATTTATCAAAAATAACCAGTAGATCCTAGCGGTTACCCTTCAATGGGGTCCCTCGATAGCCTGTGTGACTTTCATGGGGTCCTTACATTGTCGTTTCTCTTATGACGTATTATGCGGCACGCCCATGTTCTGTTTCTTTTGGCTAACACCCTTTCTGGATGTTTATTTGGGGGTTCTTCCATGGGGCAGAGAGCTCAAGGCATGCTACTGATTATTTTAGGGGGGGGTATTGCATAGACACACCTCCCGGCGAATTTCTAATCGACGAAAGTGAAATATTAGCAATTCAGAAGGCTGTCTAGGCATTGCGATTTCGATAAAACCCCAACGAAACCCCGGGGTAGAATTCCAAAATAGAATCCGACCACGAGATACGTGGTGGTTTATCGAAATCTCAGGGGATGCCTCCCCCCCCACTTATTAAAAGACGTGGGCGACCCGGGGACCCGAACCCATCTCGGCGAGATCTGGGGTCGAACCGCAAACATCAGTATTAAAGTTTCCAGCAACTTTAACATTGAGCTAACGAACTCGACTACGGATATACGTTTTAGAAATTATTATATGTGATTATTGTGCAATAGCATTTGATATCTGATTTTACAAATAAATAAATATTTATAATTTTATTAAGATATTTTGCCATTATATGTATGAACCGATTAAAATATATTATATTTAAAATTAAAACACGGAAATAAACTGCACACAAATACCTATCTCCCCGGAGATATCCGGGGGGAGATATCCGCGGTGATAAACACAGATATTGTTTGAACTACCACACATGTCCTTGAAAAATCGGTACGCATACCTATCTCAGTACATGTAAGCAGCAGGAAGGGTGAATGACCACATGTGTGTGTAAGATAACAGCAGACAAGAAGGGGGGGGGGGGATATGCACGATATGGCAGTCGAACCTTACACATTTGTCTTAATCATAATGCAAAATTTGCTCGAAAACCAAGTTATAGGGTCCACCGCAGCAAGGGGGGGGGGGTGGACAGACATTTGGTAATGAATATGTTTGCCTGATGATTAAGACAAATGATTTCGCGGTACGGCAGTCGAACAGACCACTTGCCTCAATTATCACTAAAATTTGTCTTAATTATAATAGTGGTCTGCTCACCCTGCCTGCTGCTCCATAGAAGATGGCACTTGTATATATAGCCTAGGACAGAATCGAAAAGGAAGGAACTGTTTCACCAATCTCTTCTAATCAATTGAGAACGGACAGGTGACCACACATTTAATAGGTGCACAAGCAGTCTTATGGTTTACAATTGTGGAACAGTTTGGGTACAATAATGAATAAATAAAAAACAACCTCACCCACAAAAAAACCAAAACAAAAAACAAGACAAGGAAATGGAGTACGCCTTATGGGGGTATTACAGCGTATATTCGACATTTTATCACTATGTCTACTACTGCCGCTGTAGCCAGTATTCTTCCAGAGGAGTATGACTTCATTTAGCTTTGCCTGATCTCCTGTCGCATACGCAAGAATGTTTACACGCGACGATTGTACTACCCTCATCTCATTCTCCATCACTACCATTGGTGGATGATTTCAGAAAGAGACAGAAGAAAAACTGGGGAGTTGTTTGCAACATCAGAAAAAAATCAGAAGAAGCATTTATTCAAGTAGGGCAAGAAAAGGGAAAAAGGCCAGAAGAAAATGAGAGAGGTGAAAACTTTGAATTCTCAGCGACAGAAAGAAGGGAGTGAAAACGGAACGTTGAGTTTATTAATATAAGACGCTTTGAGGGAGATAAAGTATCTGATCGAAACTGCATAAGAGTTCTTAAGCTCAACCCAAACAATAGTGACCTTCGGGTGCCAATATTTTTAAATCTTCACTAAAAACATCCACTCTTACCGCCACTGAAATGACCGCTGCAGTAGCAGTTACTACCACTACAGTCGCAGCAGGAGGAGTAGGACTTGGCCTTGGAAAATGATTAAGACAGTTAAAGCTGATGATCTCAAGTCCATAAGGATTTTATGAGATTCAAAAAGAAACAAATGCAAACAGTCCTGTACAGGGTTATCTATATTTCTTAGAAATGAGACACAAATCAATGATTGTCAAATCAAGTAGAGCTTATATTCCTTCCCATGATTCTCTTGTGTGTGTGTGTGTGTGTATGTATGCGTGCGTGCGTGTGTGTGTGTGTGTGTGTGTGTGTGTGTATTTACCCTTCCCATGATTATATTGTGTGTGTGTGTGTGTGTGTGTGTGTGTGTGTGTGTGTTTACCTTTCCCATGATTATATTGTGTGTGAGTGTTTACGTACCTGATCCATACGAAAAGCAAAACAAAAATCAAGATAAAGAGAAATTTACGTTTCTTTTTCTTGGTATATTTCTCTCTGAATAAGAAGCAAACGAATATTTCATAAATCACAAAATTCCGCTTTCATTTTTTCTTTCTTTCACTGTCTCTGCTTTGAAGTTCGTCACTGCCATGGGGTCTTCCTTTTCATTTTCTTCTAGTTGTCTTACCTTCTGGAATTTCTTGTCGGTTATGGATCCTTCTGTTTCTGTTTGTGACGAACGCTTCTTCACCTACTACTTCTCCTGCTTATTCTCTTTCTTCTTGGGTCACACTGAAGACAAATATCCTCTTCCTGACAACGATAACAGGTGTTTTTATATTTTCTCTCTTTTCTCCTGTCTCTCCTTTTCTTTGACATTCTGGATATTATGGAGCCCAATGTTCCATCTCCTGACAGACATAAAAATTATTTTGACTTTTATCGTGGTGGAGTAGTCAGTGTTCTTTTTGAAAGTAGTGTACTCTCGATTGACTCTCTGTAAATCTCTGACGAGAGGGGCGATTTATTTTGACTCTTCCATCTTCTTCACTTTGGGATAGTTGAATGAATATGAATATATATATATATATATATATATATATATATATATATATATATATATATATATATATATATATATATATATATATATATATATATGGGGAGAGACTGTACAACTTAGACAAATCAAATTTTGTAATCAAGATAAAACGATCACAGTTTGAGGAGGAGGAACCAGAAGTAGAAGCCAAGAGACGACAACGACTTTCCATGTCGCCTCATATGGTAAGTAAAATGTTAGCACAAGTCCATTGCAGTGATTTCGAAGATGGCACGAGTGAACCTGAACCAACACCCTCTACCTCTACCACGAGACAAAGTGAGTCAAGATCCACGAAAAAGTCGTTCAATAGCAAAGATCATTTTCACATCTGAGACCCTGAAAGTGACTTCAAGAAAAGTTAGAACCACTGCTTACATCTGCATGGTGAACGTTAAAGAGTTTATGTCTGGAGTGCCACCAGTAGTGTAGTGGGATAGAAGAGTGTCAGTGGGAATTAGCATTATGTTTTTGTGAGTTAAACATAAATTATACAACAACTAAAAATTTCTTTTTGGGCAAGAAAGAATAAATCTTTTCGAGGCAGTGGAGTGGCCCAGAAAAGGGTTGTTGTCGCGAATGCATAAAACACACACCTATATACTATCCACACCAACGGACGAGAATGCATAAAGCACACCATACTTACAATCCACACCAACGAACGAGCACGCATTAAACATACACATATACTATCCATACCAACGAATGCGAATGCATAAAACACACACCTATATACTATCCACACCAACGGACGAGAATACATAAAACACACCATGCTTACTATCCACACCAACGAACGATCACGCATAAAACATACATCTATTTACTATCCACACCAACGAATCCGAATGCATAAAACACCCATATATACTATCCACACCAACGAATCCGAATGCATAAAACACACCTATATACCATCCACACCGACGAACGAGCACGCATAAAACATACACATATGCTATCCACACCAATGAATGAGAACGCATAAAACACACACCTATATACTACCCACACCAAAGAACGAGAATGCATAAAACACCCATATATACTATCCAAACCAACCAACGAGAATGCATAAAACACACCATACTTACTATCCACACCAACGAATGAGCACGCATGAAACATACACATATACTATCCACACCAACGAATGCGAATGCATAAAACACACACCTATATACTGTCCACACCAACGAATGCGAATGCATTAAACACACACCTATTTACTCTCCACACCAACGAAAGCGAAGGCATAAAACATACACACTATACTATCAACACAAACGAAGAAGAAGAAACACACACACACACACACACACACACACACACACACAACAGTCAAGGAGTGAGTGTTTATAGTCACACTACTCTACATTCACGCAAATAGGCAACGTGAATAGTCTCTCTTTTCTAGAGATTTGGTTAGCGCTGAGAGGGGCTTTTTTTCTTGGAACTCCAATTTCACCTGGCTAATGGTGACACCTACCAGGTCTGGCCCCACAGACGCAACGTCGGCTCCAGTCCTTCTCCCAGTTGATGCGTGTGGATGGGGGCTTAGAGGGAGCTTGACTGGCTTCATTATTCCAGTCTTCAGTCTGGGGGATAGTGAACACTTGTTCCCTCCTTCTTCTATTCCACACCCTGGGATGATGTTACTGAAGTTGCAGCTCCCACTCTTGCCGCTGTCTCTCCAACTCCTCCAAGGCCTCCTCCTCCCAATTTTCAATTTGAGTGACAGCGGCTCTCGGTCGTTGTGGTACTGGTAGACGAGCATCCCGACAACAAGATTCTAAGTTTTGCAAGTGGCGGTCCCAAGAATTACAGCTACGAATACCGTAACCCTCAAGGACAAGTACACACGGAGTGTAAAGTGAAAGGATTGACTCTCAATTATCGCACCAGTCGACTGGTGAACTTTGGCGTTTTGAAAGAAGCCTTGCAGTCTGGACAGGATAGAAATTTTAAAGTGACCACCCACGAACCGCACAAGATTGTACGTTTACCCACACACCAAATCTTTAGCCGGCCCTTGGAAAAAGTCTATCAAATCGTGTACCAGAAGCGAGTTCGGCTTCCCAATCACTTTACTTTACCGTACGGTCACGCTGATATTGGCCAGCATATAAAAAGGACAACGTTCAAGACCGATAGTTCATTGTGACTACCATTGCCAAGCGAGAAAGATGAATCCTTTCAAACAGCAAGTTTCAAGCAAGAGCAAGCTCGAGTGCGATGCTGTGCCTTGCAATGGGAGGGATGCCGTACGCTATGACCTTAGCGATTCAGTACCACATCATGGAAATTTTGCTACGACTGTACCTACCATGGAAAGTGATGCTGTGCGTGTCAAACCTGATGGATGCGAAAGCGATGCCACTCGTTATCGTACACCTTTTCACTTTACTGGTTTTCATGGTGGATGTCATCCTTATGAAACCATGCGGATACCACCCTACGGATGTCATGTAAAACTGAGCAAACTCCTACATATTTCACCGTACCCTCATCGAAATGAACCTGTGAAAGACGAATATTCGTTCCCTGTGCGTTTGCCAGAATACTGTGACTATGAAAGTCGATTCCAAACCTTTCGAGGAAAATGGCCAAAATATCTGGGAGGACCTACCCCTGAAGAATTAGCTAGAGCTGGATTTATCTACTTAGGCGAAGGGGATAAAGTCAAGTGCTTCAATTGCGGTGTGTCACTTCACGAGTGGGAGAAGAAAGATTGCGCTTACCTGGAACATGATCGATGGTCTCCAGATTGTCACTACCTACCTTTAGTGGGACCTCGTCATTGAAGTGGGCCTACCATGTCGTTTAAGAAACCAGCTGCTTGGCTAGGAGTCAAACATTGGACAACCCCTAGACAAGTATTTAAACCCCATGATGTAGTAAATAATATTCAAAGATTACCAAACGAATTGCAAGAGAAGATCTACAAGGACATTTGGCAGAGACTTGCCAGAGCCAAATCGCAATTTGTGACTGTAGAACTTTCATGTCGAGAAATTCACAAGAGAAAATTGACAAAAGTCAACAAACAAGTCCGATTTCTCTGGCTCAAGGGTGCGTTCTTCCTACTATTTCGCTTTAGACCATTTACAGTTGAAGATTTTATTGACATTCTTGACCGTTTCCTGGAATGGCAGTGGTCAGAAATGACTCATTACGTTCATTACTTTTGCTCTAGGAGAAGTGTTTGACTGACATGGTTATGGATACTTTACAAGAGAACATTCGTAATTGCCTGTGGAATAGAGAGAACGCATTTACCGCGAGTTCGTCAAAGTACAAGTGAAACGCAAAGAACCATTGCATCCGTTACGTCACCGATCTTTGAACCACTGGTACCTAAATGCTATAAGAGGACTGATTCTGATGAAAGTGTTCCAGTGGTCAGACATTGATGAATCGTGTGAAATTCATAATTTTTTGGATGCCACTCATTCAACTTACAAGGTGATCCTAATACACCGAATTCCAACGGACGAGTTAGAGGATTACAACAAATCTTTACAAGAACAATTCTTTCTAGTTCAAGAGGAGACTTCTGTGCGACGTGTGGTGTGTGAGTTAGTGACTAAACTTTTTTGGTACGGCGGTACTAAAATAAAATCGAAGCTGTTCAAAACGTACACTTATTACCTGGCACCAAAGAGGGTATAAAAGCGAACTACCATGCCACGACCTTTATCATTCGTGATACAACAGGTTCCGTGGAAGGAAATCAATGACACTAGTCAAACGGTAGAGGATTACGATCGCCTATTACGAGAACTGTGTCCATTGAATTGGGGTCGACGTGTAGTGTGTGTCTTAGTGACTTTGTTTCTGGGATTTCGTTTACCAGCCGATTCCTTGTGGACTCTTTACGAACAGTACATACCACTCCAAAAAGCATGAAAGTGGCTCCTTTAAATGTACACGAGAGACTCATTCTGCTCAAAGCATTTCGCTTTCATCTTGATACTTCTCAGCCTCTACGGGAAAACAAAATTCGTCAACTTTTAGGCACTGAAGATGTGTACGACGACGTGTGTGTAGCTTGTGACTTACACCCTCATTGGAAAGATGTTCGTGACTAGAAAAGTTGGGGTTTTGAGGCATGGACAAAAGAAGTGGCACACTATGCCAGAGATTTGTAATCCTAAAAAATTCAAACGTTCAGTGAAAAAAGTAACTTTTAAACCAGTGTTAGTGACAGCGCCAGAAGAAGAAGAAGTCGTGACCGAGGAAAACCACTCTCTTCAGGACAGGACCGTGATCGACATCCTTGAAAGGCCATTCCGGGAGGACACCTATGTGACTGTGCCAAGGAGTGTAGAGACTCTAAGAACATTACACACTACCCCTACGATTTCACCTCTTGATCACCACAAATGTTGTACAGAGACTTGTTTATATTCCACTTTGATCGTTTTGATGTGTCTTTTATTTATGTACTTAACCATTTGGCTTTTATGTATTTTTGTCTTTCGTGTTGTTCACCATTAAAGATGACAATAAACGTGTCCTGAAAAAAAGTATAAAAACTCTTGTCTTGTCTCTCCTCGTGTCAAAAGTGACATTTCTTACACTACTATGGCAACCTCTACTGTCTCTACTCCCTCTTCCTCCACTGTCAAAGTCATTGACAAACACTTAGATAGGACTAGTTGGGAGGCCTTGTATCTTCGCCATCCCTTTAACATGCTCATTGCCGGACCGAGCGGTTCAGGACAAACCGAATTTGTCAAACGTTTGATCGTACATAAACATCATTTGATTGATCGTCCCCCTCAACGCATCGTGTGGTGTTACAAAGAGGGGCAATCGGCGTACAACCTTCTGCGAGAAAGTCAAGGCGATTCCATCGTCTTTGTGGAAGGCATTCCTGGCGAAGACGACGGGATCGTGTCTGACTAGTCAAACCCATTTGGTTATTTTTGACGATATGTTAGGAAAAAAACGAAGAAGAAATTAAACTCTGGTTTACGCGCAAAGGGCATCATCGAAATGTCAGTGTCATTTACATCACCCAAAATTTGTTTCAACAAAGTAAAGCCCATCGTACCATCAGTCTCAATGCTCATTACGTGGTGTTGTTTGAAAGCCCTAGAGATAAATCGCAAGTGCAAGCGTTAGCCAAACAGTTAGGGACACCGTGGCTGACAAATGCGTACGACGATGCCACTCAAACCCCACAAGCTTATTTACTCGTGGATTTAAAACCCACCACTCCCGATTATTTGCGATTTCGTACCCATCTGTTTCACCACTGGTGCCAAGACGGAGGGCCTGTCGTGTACATGTCCCCTTCGTCGACTTAATCACAATTACCACAAAAGTCTATAAAAACCTTTGTCACTTTGACTCTGTCTCACACATCGTCAACATGACGTCCCTTCAGTTTCATCTTCCCATTAAATTGATTCGTGCCTTGTACGGTATCAGTCGCGAAAAAAATCCACAAATACGGTCTCGTGTCTTAGAAGCTAGTCTCAAAGAAGTCTTACGATGGTTTACGGTGACAGCACGTCAATTACTGCAACACATCATTCAGATTCCACATCAAACCAAACGTTTTCTTGAGAGAAACAAAGTCGCCTTGACGCAACTAGCCGATCCTAGCATCGACACTCAAACCAAAAAGCAAATCATTTTGAGACCTGGAGGAAGTGGTTCTCTAGGAGGTGTCATCATTCGTTCCCTCTTAAAATGGGATCCTAATGCGCCCAAAGTCGTCCCCAAGAAAAACGCCACGCCCAAACGTACCCAGAAGAAACAGAAAAAGAGCAACGGTGTCAAGACCAGGTCACAGCCTCAGAAAAAGAAAAAGGAAAGTCCACAGAAAACAGCTTCTACCCGCAAGAGAGCGTCTTCTCCTCCAGCGGTGACAACCTCTTCCTCTTTAGCGGCAGTGGCCGCTGCTCACAAAGTACCTGCCCCCAAAATCAAAGTCCAAGAGAGAACGGGTGTCTTACAGAGTTTACTGGATTTGTCCAAGCAAGAACTGTCCCGATTTATTCCGTTGCGAACTCCTCCACGACGTGTGTTGCCTGTCATCAAGTTGATACGACATAAAGACAATCAGTGACGTCGCATTCCAGTATAAAAAGACCTGAGGCAAACAATACGGATCAGTGTTTTTGTGCTGCTCAACGCCCAAAAGATGTCCCCTCCAAGAAGTGCACACCGTTACCATCGTGTTCCTTCTTCTGTCCAAAAAGGAAAACGAAAACGAAAAAGACAGTCACGTCATCCTAAAAAACGCTTAGCCAAACATCGACGTCACCCTCTGAAAAGACACACTCGTCCAAAGAATAAAAGGAGAAGCCACCAAAGGGGAGGATTTTACATTGATATGGATAAGTTAGTAGATAATCACGCCGCAAATTTAGGGAACGCGTTCTCCAACTTCCTAAAGAAACTAAAAAGATAAAAGGATGCATGTCGAGTCATGGATGTCAGTATATGTTGTGCACCAAAAGATGTCTCCTCATTGTCGTTCTTCTGTCCAGAAAGGAAAAAGAAAAAGACAGTTTCGTCATCCGAAAAAAACGCTTAGTCAAACATAGACGTCACCCCCAGAAAAGGCACACTAGTCCAAAGAAAAAGAGGAGCCACCAAAGAGGAGGATTCTTTGGCGATTTTGGAAAACACATCGTCACCTTTATGACGAAGCGATAGTCCCCCAAAAAGGATAAAAGACCGTGTGACAAGTCATCGACGTTAGTGTATTTTTTGCTGTGTGCCACGGAACCAAAGAACAGACCGAGAAAGATGTCACCCCAAAAAAGACATTCCTCTTCTACCCCCATAGGAAAGAAAAGGAAGGGACTGCCACCTCGTTTAGCCAAACATTGGGACATGTTGTCTGTCCTATCCAAAACTCCTCCACCCATGCGAAAAAAACTCATTCAAACTGCCTCCAAAGACGTCATCGATACCGTGTGCGAATGTTGCCTGAATGTGTTCAAAGGCACGATACCTTTGTCTAAACACCAGAAAGAATGCTTAGCCAAACATCGGCACGTTCTTCGCCAAATGGTCCAAAAGAAAATACCCGTTGGTCAAAAGAAAAAGATGTTGGTGCAACGCGGAGGAATTTTGCCTTTTTCACCCATGTTACTGAAAGGAGTAATGGGTACAATAGGAGGATCCTTACTGAAAGGAGTAATGGGAACAATGGGAGGACACTTGCTGAAAGGACTAGTGGGAAATATCCTGGGAGGATGAAGATAAAAAGATCCAAGAAGATAAAAGGGACCTCTGGAGTCAAAAGATCTCAGACGTGATTCTTGAAATCCAATTGAAGGACGAAAACTAGCTTTAGTGCCTTACAAACGATGGATGGAATACCATCGTTGGCAAGAACAACGAACCCCACATTTACCTCCCAATCCTCATTTGACCGAGATGTCCCAGTTACAACACGAATTGCAATCCTTGATGGATCGCAGAGATTTGTCAGAAACGGAAAAATCGCAACGGTACGGTCAATTGCTGCAACGACTGCAACTCTTTCACCAGAAAGCTTTAGACGAAACAGCTCAACCCACTCTGAAAGATTTTAAGGCCCTAATGAAAAGTTCACCACCACCACCACCACTACCACTCCCAGTGGTCAAGACAGAGGCAGCCCCACTGTTGCCTGAGGAAGAAGAGGCAAGAGAAGTCTTTCAAACACCGTCAGCAGCTCCCATCCCTAGTAAGATTGCAGCGTCCTTGTTGACCCCTTCCCCTACACCACAACGAGAAGAACTTAAAGCTTGGGTTAAAAAGATGATGTCCACTCCACCTTCGACAGAAGTGAAAAAGAAAGAAGGGAAACCAGAAGTGAAAAAAGAAAAGAAGACCAAAGCCATTCCATTACCACCACCACCATCACCGCCACTATCACCAAAACTACCTTCGACTTCTACTCCTGTGGTACATCGGACACGTAAAACCGTTTCTAAACCACTTCAGAGTACCATCAGCGAAGAGTGGATCACTTATTAAAAAATGGAGAAGGTGTTAGCCAGCATTTAATACGATCCATCCCATCCTGCAGGTTATGGAGGAGTTCAGAAATTGTATCGTGCTGCCAAAACTCGACTGAAAGGTGTTCGTTTACCTCAAGTGCAACGCTGGTTACAAGAACAAGCCACGTACACCTTACACAAACCCATTCGACGAAAATTTTCCAGAAGTCGAACCCGAGTGGAAGGCATCCATCATCAATGGCAAGCCGATTTAGCCGATGTCTCTCATTTGGCCACCTACAATCGTGGTTACAAATATTTGTTTTGTGTCATCGACGTCTTTTCCAAATTTGCTTGGGTCGTGCCATTGATTTCCAAATCGAGCAGTGAATTAGTGCGAGTCCTCCAACTGGTGTTGAAACAAGGTGGGCGTCACCCTCTTCGATGGCATACTGACAAAGGCACCGAATTTCTGAACCAAGCTTTCCAAAAAGAATTGAAGAAACGTGACATACATTTTTTTCACCACCGAGAAAGCATTCTCAATCGAAGAGCCCGAAAAGTGGGAAAACGACGTGTCAAAGAAGTCAAAGTGCGTTGGAAAGGATATCCTCCCAGTTTTGACTCTTGGATCGACGCTTCGCAACTCATCGACTATAAAAAGAAGTGACCATCATGCCCTTCAACACAACCTCAGCTATTGCAGTAACCACTCCTTCCCCCAGTTCTTCTCTGCAAGATCTACAAAAGCAAGCCTTGTGGGTGTGGTGTGGAGATCGTGTGCCTAAAACGCAAATCGTCTTTTTCTGCCAAATCTTTGTGGTGTATTGTGTCATCGGTGCTGCCATTGCCAATTTGAGTTAGCAACAAGGAGACAAATAATTGTGGACTATTTTACTTAGCAGTTGCATTGGTTACCTTCTTCCCAATCGGTCTCTGAAATATTCCTCGAACGGAAACAACAACAACGGTGGCCTTGCGTCCAACGTCAGTCCCCCATCCAACAGTTACCCTAACTATCCTCTTTTAGACACTCCTCTGACTTCCAGGAACCCCTCGGACACTAGAACTCTGGAATTATGAACAACATATTTTACTTAACGTTATCCAGTGATAGTTCCATGGAGGTGTTTCCCAATAACACTTTGTGCTGTTACACGGCCAAATTACCTCAAACCATTCAATTGGATCACGAAGCCCATTGGGAACTGGGTTTAGTGGAAATAATTTCCCCTACACAAATCAAAAACATCATCGAAAATCAAAACACTTTTACGGTAGAAGTTCATGACGAGCAAGTGCAACAAGCCTTGGATGAACGCATCAGTGTAGCTGACTCTATGAAATCACAAGAGCCCAAAACTAAACGAACCACTTATGGGTTGAAAATTCCCTCAGGCTATTATTTTAGTGGTCAACATTTGGTGAACACTCATGCTGACAGGTTCATTAACGTGTTTGGTAAAGTCTTGGAGAAAACTAGAAAAAGTGTCATGATCGATTACCACAAAATATCTCGTCGCCTACTCATCAAATTTTCAGAGGACAAAGTATTGGCCATTACATTTTGTCCTGAATTGTATGACATTTTGGGTGGAGACCCTAAGCTGATCAAGATTGCAAGCGAAATACCAGTAACTCGGATTTTGCGAGATATTTTAGATTCCCTGTAGAAATGAACCTAGGACTGTATTTGATTTTTGTGTACTCCGATGTGGCGGAGTACAACGTGGTGGGACACACCTCCGTACCGTTACTGTGTGTCATTCCTTTCAAAGTGGATTCTGCCACGGCTGCTGACGAGGAAGGTGGAAACACCTATCACGTTCACTGCGAATTTGTACATCCTCACTATTTGCCCGTCAGTAAGTCGTATTTTGACACTGTCAACATTACTATAAAAGGAGATCTGGGACAAAATATTCCATTCACCAAAGGGAAAGTCACAGTGAAACTCCATTTTCGAAAACGATTACTCTTAACTTTTGTCAGTCATGTATCCCGTGTACCGAGGAGCCACTCGACAGCGAGGACATGGTTTAGGTGATATGCTCAAAGCAGCCTTTCGTACAGTGGCTGCCGTTTTGAAACCGATGGTGACACGGGGATTGCACGCCTTGAAAGATGCCGCGTTGACGCACGGCAAAGAATTTCTCCAAAATGTCATCATTGACAAACAAAACCCCAAAGAAGCTTTCCTGAAAGCAGCCAAAAATGTCTTGCTTCAAACGGGGAAACCATTTTGGGCCGACGAGAAACTCCTATAAATGCCCTGGGCAATGCCGAGTCAGGCATTCCTGCTTCCCTGACACCGCAGCAAGGACAAGGCAGAAAAAGACGACGAAAACAAGTTTTCAGAGGACTTCACACCCCTAGAGCTAGAAAGATTAAGAAAAGAAAAACTGTCCGAGAGTTAGACGATTTTGATTATTAAATCAGAGAAAATGATGCACCGAGAGTCTTGTGCTTGTTCCAAGTCGGAACTGGATCTGTTTGCCATGCCACCCAACATGATGACGATGCAAGAATCCCAATGGGTCGAATTTCATCCCGTCTCCTCTTTGACGGATTGAGCTCCCATCGAGTTTGAAATCAAAGGACAGCCGGAAGATTATCTCGATCTGAATAGCAGTTACTTGTACCTGAAACTGAAAGTGATCAAAACCGAAAACACCAATCCGGGATACGACGCCAGAGTAGCTCCCGTCAACAATTTCATGCATTCCTTGTTCAGTGAGGTGGATTTGTACTTGAATAACAAACTGGTCAGCAGCAGTATGGATACTTACCCTTACCGAGCATACCTGGAAAATCTCTTGACGTACGGAAAAGAGGCCAAGAACACTCATCTGGATGCTTGCGTGGTATGGAAACCTGACACCACAGGAGAGAACACGTTTAACGACACAGCCCTGACAGCCGATGACAATCCTCACAATGTGGGTTTTAACGACCGTCGAAAGAAAATCCTGCAAGGTCGTAATTTAGAACTGATGGATCGTTTGCATTTGGACATGTGGTTGCAAGACAAGTGTTTGCTGAACGGAGTGGATATTCGCCTGAGACTCAATCGCAGTAGTGTCGCTTTCCATTTGATGGCTCATGCCAACGAGTACAAAACCATCATCCAAGAAGCCAGACTTTACGTGCGTTGCGTAGAAGTGTTACCTAAAGCGGGAAATGACATCAGTCAAACATTGAGGAGATCGACCGCCAAGTATCTGATACGACGTGTAGAAGTGAAAACATTCACCATTGCTGCTGGACTCCGATCCAAGATCGAAGATCATCTGTTCCAAGGACAGTTACCCAAACGTTTAATCGTTGGCGTTGTCAGTAATGCAACCCTCAACGGAGCCCGCGATCAAAATCCTTTCCATTTCAAGCACTACAGAGTGTCCAAGATCGAAGTCAGTCGCGATGGCAAGACCTTGTGTACCAGACCCTTCGAACCTAACTTTTCCCAGAATAATTACTTGAGACCGTACTTGTCCCTGTACGATGCTACCGGACAACTAGGAACCAACACCAGTCACGGTATTTCGTACGAAGATTATGTAGGAGGTCACACTTTGTGGGCCTTTGATTTCACTCCAGACCAAGGCAGCGACGAGGGACATTTCCACCCTATAAAATCTGGTCAACTGCGTGTGGAACTTCAGTTTGCAGAAGCTCTCACCGAGACGGTCAACGTCATCTTGTATGACGAATTCGATTATACCATCGAAATCAACAGTTTGAGAGAAGTCATTCTAGACTATTAGAAACAATGGAAGACTCCTATCCCTCATTGAACGATAAAGAATCTTTGGACATGGAATGGGAGGATAGCGTGAAAACAGAACCCCAAGACCAAGAGAAAGAGGACGAGGTAGTAGTCAAGTCCAGATGGCCAGAACAAGAACAACATTTAGTGTCCTGTTTTGCCATACACCTGGCGAATACAATTACGGAATTGACCAAGAAATATTGTTATGGATGTCAAAACGATCATCCCAGTCAAAGTCAACACGATAAATGTATGATGATGTGTCAAGAAGAAAAATTGGAGGAGTATCTGGACGACGCTTGGAGTCTCATCTTGGAAGAAGCAGTGTTGCATGAGTGGTATAAAGGCTTGCGTGATCTTTCCTGCCCACCATTGTCTACTCTAGAGATCTATCGCATCGAATCTCTCTTAGCCCAGAGTGCGGAGACAAGGCGAAGAAACGGCTACTTGACAGAGTGTTTCAAACAAAAAGTCAGAATTGAATTGATGACTTATCATTACCTGTGAAAAAACAGCACAACAAAAAATGGATACCTGGGAACTTTATTACCTTTTGAACAATAGTTCGTATACTGCTTCTTGGAATCCTGTCGAGTGCGCTACAGATGAACTACCTCATCGCAAACTTCAAGACCATCAAGCTTATGTCATCAACACGGACGACAGTCATCTTCCAGGAACTCATTGGGTTGCCGTCTACTTCCCTCAAGAGGATTGTGTGGAATATTTTGATTCGTATGGATTACCCCCTTTGGAAGACGATATCATTGGCTTTATGAGAAGAAATGCCCAGACGACACGATACAATAATGTGAAATTACAAGGCACAGATTCCATGGTGTGTGGACAATACTGTGCATTTTCTTCATCAATGCAGTCTTGGATATCGTTTAGAACATTTAATGGCTTATTTTGATCGACACTCTTCTAGAAACGATGAGAAAGTAGATCGATGGTTTTGTGACCATTATGGCTATCTTTTGTCTTTAGCTAGGAAACGTAGTGTACATCAATGGCCTCATGACTTTCATCAATGGAAATCTCACATGATTTCACAACGTTGTCAACCTTGTCAAAAATAATTTGTTGGATGTTATTGTTACTTGTTAATGATTAGTAGTTGATTGTTGGTTGAATAAAAAATGTTGTGTTTTGAAAAAAAATGTGTCTACTGTTTGTTTTCAAAAAGCACTGTGAATATATGCTCTTTGACTTCTCTCTATCCCTCACCATGACATTTCGCTATCATAACGTTTCGACACTAAAACCGAGTAAGGATGTTTTCTATCGCGTCCGGGTTTGAAACATATAATGCAGGTTGGTCTCCAGTCTGGTCATCCATGGTTGACTCGTCTACCTATGAACATGCCTTCCAGACTAGCCAAGCTGAACGAAGCTTACGTCAATTTACATCGTGTCATGCTAAACCTGATACCGAAGCCTGAAGAGATAGAGAATGTCAGGATGTTATCCATAGCCCAAGACCTCATAAAAGAGGTCTTTAGAGAGGAAATCAAGAAAGAACAAGAAGAATGGACAGAGAAATACAGACTTCAGAAGCAGAGAGAACATCAACAACAACAGCAGCAGCAACAGGAGCAGCAAGAAGCAGACAGAGGTTTTGTCGACTGCCGTGTGGACACCAAAGAGTTCTCCTTCTCTTTCCGCAGAAGCAGACCGTATCGTATAGGTAAGCCTGCTGCCAGACGGGGATGCAATCTTAGACAGTAAAAAAGATTGCCATCACTACCGTTAACAAAAACAAAAAACAGCCCTTTTCAGGGCTACCCCAATACTCTAGAAAAGAGATACTAATTCAATTTGCCAAAACAAAATTTGTGTTTGTGTCTTTAAAAAATAAATAGAAGTGTGTCTATAAGCACTTCGTTTCTTAAGTCAGTAAAAAATCCACCCTTTGTTTTCTCCATCTTGCCAAATCGTGCATGTCTGTGCTTGTAAGTAAAAAATAAAAAAAGTCAACGTGAGTGTTTCTTTTAGGTCCGCGCGTTTGATATTTCGTTTTTGGTTATGGTACGTTTTGTTGCCAGGGGATGTTTTCCTTCACGTTCGTGCTCCGGGAATATAAAGCAGAGCACTCGTCAATCTGGCTGCCATTGTTGACTAGTCAACTTAAAAAGAAGATGAGCAGACTACAAAAACTGTTGGAACTCCAGATTCCCCTGGAGCATGCCAGGCGTCTCCTGGATGAGCTGGCTATGGAGGCGGCACAGGAGGAAGCCAGGTTAAAAGAAGAAGAGAGAGAAAAGAAGAAGGAAGAAGAGAAAGAAAAGAAAAGAGGGATCCTGCCTCACCTCTTCATGAGACCTCAGTGTGAGGTCAAACCTGACGTGAGGACACCTGCACAACCAGTACGACCTCCTCAACCACATCCACAACAATGACGTCAGCCACAACCTGTACCAAGAGCCGCTGTCCTCCAGACAGAAAAATGGGAGCAAGCGACCTTGGAGGAGTTGGAGAGACAGCGGCATGAGTGGGAGCCACAGCTTCAGCAATATCATCCCCGGATCTGGCATAGGAGAAGACAGAGGGAACAAGTCTTCACTATCCCTCACACTGAAAATTGGGATAGTGAAGCCACTCAAGATCCCTCTGCACTCCCAAGAACAAACATCAATTGGGAACAGGACTGGAGCCGGCGATGCGTATGTGGGGCCAGACCTGGTAGGTGCAACCATTAGGCAGGTACAAATGGAGTTCCAAGAAAAACAGCCCTTCTCAGTGCTAACCAAATCTCTAGGAAAGAGAGACTATTGAAGTTGCCAATTGGTGTAAATGTAGAGTAGTGTGACTATAAACACTTACTCCTTTACTGTTGTGTGTGTGTGTGTGTGTGTGTGTGTGTGTGTGTGTGTGTGTGTGTGTGTGTGTGTGTGTGTGTGTGTGTGTGTGTGTGTGTGTGTGTGTGTGTGTGTGTGTGTGTGTGTGTGCATTCGCGTTCGTTGGTGTGGATAGTAGGTATGGTATGTTTTATGCTTTCGCGTTCTTTGGTGTGGATAGTAAATAGGTGTGTTTTATGCCTTCCCGTTCGTTGGTGTGGATAGTAAACAGATGTGTGTTTTATGCTTTCTCCTTCGTTGGTGAGGATAGTAAATATCGTATGTTTTATGCCTCCGCGTTCGTTGGTGTGGAGAGTAAATAGGTGTGTGTTTTATGCTTTCTCGTTCGTTGGTGTAGACAGTAGGTATGGTATGTTTTATGCTTCGCGTTCGTTGGTGTGGATAGTATATGTGTATGTTTTATGCGTGCTCGTTCGTTGGTGTGGATAGTAAGTATAGTGTATAGTGTGTTTTATGCATTATCTTTCGTTGGTGTGATAGTATATATGGGTGTTTTATGCATTCTCCTTCGTTGGTGTGGATAGTAAGTATGGTGTGTGTTTTATGCGTTATCGTTCGTTGGTGTGGATAATATATGTGCATGTTTTATGCGTGCTCGTACGTTGGTGTGGATAGTATATAGGTGTGTTCTATGCATTCGCATTCGTTGGTGTGGATAGTATATGTGTATGTTTTATGCGTGCACGTTCGTTGTTGTGGATAGTAAGCATGGTGTTTTTTATGAATTCTCGTCCGTTGGTGTGGATAGTATATAGGTGTGTGTTTTATGCATTCGCATTCGTTGGTGTGGATAGTATATAGGTGTGTGTTTTATGCATTCGCATACGTTGGTGTGGATAGTATAGGTGTGTATTTTATGCATTCGCATTCGTTGGTGTGGATAGTATATGTGTATGTTTTATGCGTGCTCGTCCGTTGGTGTGGATAGTAAGTATGGTGTGTTTTATGCATTCTCGTTAGTTGGTGTGGACAGTATATAGGGGTGTGTTTTATGCATTCGGAATCGTTGGTGTGGATAGTATATAGGTGTGTGTTTTATGCATTCGCATTCGTTGGTGTGGAGAGTAAGTATGGTGTGTTTTATGTATTAGAATTCGTTGGTGTGGATAGTATATAGGTGTGTGTTTTATGCATTCGCATTCGTTGGTGTGGATAGTATATGTGTATGTTTTATGCGTGCTCGTTCGTTGGTGTGGATAGTAAGTATGGTGTATTTTATGCATTCTCTTTCGTTGGTGTGGATAGTATATGGGTGTTTTATGCATTCTCGTTCGTTGGAGTGGATAGTATATAGGTGTGTGTTTATGCGTTATCGTTCGTTGGTGTGGATAGTATATATGTATGTTTTATGCGTTCTCGTACGTTGGTGTGGATAGTATATAGGTGTGTTTTATGCATTCGCATTCGTTGGTGTGGTTAGTATATGTTGTTACGACCCTGTAGTCAAATTACATATGTGTTAAAATTTAAATTCTTCTAATTCTTTGTTTCATTTTTATTTTATTTTTATGCCACTAAATGTTATTATTATTATGGTGATGATTATGTTAGCAAGGTCTAATAGTATGTTAGAAACATCGTATTTATTTAAAACGTAAATGTGACTCGTGTAAGCACGATTTTTGCATGACGGTTTTTCGTATCAAGTAAACAGTGAGAAAGAGCTATGTAAATGATTGGCTGTGACCACGTTATTTCAAAATAATATTTGTTTACGCATTGTAGTGATTTCGAAATCACACGTGTCCTTCGTGCGTGTGTACATGTAATGACGCATTAGCTTGTTTTAAATGCTCAGTTACCTGTAAGAAATATTGAGTGGTAGTCATAGTCGTGGTCAGTCATAGCTGAGAGTTGCACCATAACATCTTACAGAGTTTCTAATACCTTAAGGAAAAGGTATTTCTGTGCTGGAAAGAGTTGTGCATTCGTACAAGGAACAACATGTGTGTTGTCAGTGGTGGTAGCTGTATTTCCTCTACTTTCTAAATAATTATTTTCCCTGGAGAACAACACTACTGGCTTTGGACAAAGACATTTGATGAAATTACTTCTAAATCGGAACAGACCAATACAAATTGTGCTTTACAGTGAAAATTCTGGACATTTTGTGTTAGCCTTCGTCTGACATCATCATCCGCCATCTTGGAACGGAATTGAGATTCAGACTGTATCAATTTAGAACTGTTTATTCACGGGACTTATGTGTTTTCACAAATTTAGAACATAGTTTTGGATCTTCTTCGTAAATCGTAAGTCTTGCTTCATATATTTATCTTTTCACCGTGTTTTCTAGGGAAATAAATTATTTTTGTTAAAATTTACAAAGCTTGTTGTAGTCACTCTTTCTTTGTGTTACTTTGAACGAGCCGATACGTAACAATGTGCATGTTTCATGCGTTCTCGTTCATTGTTGTGGATAGTAAGTATGGTGTGTTTTATGTATTAGAATTTGTTGGTGTGGATAGTATATAGGTGTGTGTTTTATGCATTCGGATTCGTTGGTGTGGATAGTATAGGTGTGTGTTTTATGCAATCGCATTCGTTGGTGTGGATAGTATATGTGTATGTTTCATGCGTTCTCTTCGTTGTTGTGAATAATAAGTATGGTGTGTGTTCTGCATTCTCGTTCGTTGGTGTGGATAGTATATAGGTGTGTGTTTTATGCATTCGCATTCGTTGGTGTGGATAGTATATGTGTATTTTTTTATGCGTGCACGTTCGTTGGTGTGGATAGTAAGTATCGTGTGTTTTATGCATTCTCGTACGTTGGTGTGGAGAGTATATAGGAGTGTGTTTAATGCATTCGCATTCGTTGGTGTGGATAGCATATAGGGGTGTGTTTTATGCATTCGCATTCGTTGGTGTGGATAGTAAATAGGTGTATGTTTTATGCGTTCTCATTCGTTGGTGTGGATAGTAAGTATGGTGTGTTTTATGCATTTGCATTCGTTGGTGTGGATAATATATAGGTGTGTGTTTTATGCATTCGCATTCGTTGGTGTGGAGAGTAAATAGGTGTGTGTTTTATGCATTCTCATTCGTTGGTGTGGAGAGTAAATATGGTGTGTTTTATGCATTCTCGTTCGTTGGTGTGGATAGTGTATAGGTGTGTGTTTTATGCATTCGCATTCGTTGGTGTGGATAGTATATGTGTATGTTTTATGCGTGCACGTTCGTTGGTGTGGATAGAAGTATGGTGTGTTTTATGCATTCTCGTTCGTTGATGTGGATAGTATATATGGGTGTTTTCTGCATTCTCGTACGTTGATGTGGATAGTATTTAGGTGTGTGTTTTATGCGTTATCATTCGTTGGTGTGGATAGTATATGTGTATGTTTTATCCGTTCTCGTCCGTTGTTGTGGATAGTAAGTATGGTGTGTTTTATGCATTCTCGTCCGTTGGTGTGGATAGTATGTAGGTGTGTGTGTTATGCATTCGCAATCGTTGGTATAGATAGCATAGGTGTGTGTTTTGTTCATTCGCATTCGTTGGTGTGGATAGTATATATGTATGTTTAATGCGTGCTCGTTCGTTGGTGTGGATAGTAAGTATGGTGTGTTTTCTGCATTCTTGTTCGTTGGTGTTGATAGTATATAGGTGTGTGTTTTATGCAGTCACATTCGTTGGTGTGGATAGTATATAGGTGTGTGTTTTATGCAATCGCATTCGTTGGTGTGGATAGTATATGTGTATGTTTTATGCGTGCACGTTCGTTGGTGTGGATAGTAAGTATGGTGTGTTTTATGCATTCGGATTCGTTGGTGTGGATAGTATATATGGGTGTTTTCTGCATTCTCGTTCGTTGGTGTGGATAGTATATAGGTGTGTGTTTTATGCGTTCTCTTTCGTTGGTGTGGATAGTATATGTGTATGTTTTATGCGTGCTCGTTCGTTGGTGTGGATAGTAAGTATGGTGTGTTTTATGCATTCGGATTCGTTGGTGTGGATAGTATATGTGGGTGTTTTATGCATTCTCGTACGTTGGTATGGATAGTATATATGGGTGTTTTATGCATTCGCATTCATTGGTGTGGATAGTAAATAGGTGTATGTCTTATGCGTGCTCGTTCGTTGGTGTGGATAGTAAGTATGGTGTGTTTTATGCATTCTCGTCCGTTGTTGTGGATAGTATATAGGTGTGTGTTTTATGAATTCGCATTCGTTGGTGTGGATAGTAAATAGGTGTATGTTTTATGCATTCTCGTACGTTGGTGTGGATAGTAATTTTGGTTTGTTTTATGCATTCGGATTCGTTGGTGTGGATAGTATATAGGTGTGAGTTTTATGCATTTGCATTCGTTGGTATGGATAGTATATAGGTGTGTGTTTTATGCATTCGCATTCGTTGGTGTGGATAGTATATAGGTGTGTGTTTTATGCATTCGGAATCGTTGGTGTGGATAGTATATAGGTGTGTGTTTTATGCATTCGCGACAACAACCCTTTTCAGGGCCACTCCACTGCCTCGAAAAGATTTATTCTTTCTTGCCCAAAACGAAATTTTTAGTTGTTGTATAATTTATGTTTGACTCACATAAACATTATTCTCTGTTGCAAGTGTCCAGTACCGTGACGTCACCCTACCTGTTCCATTCCTATTGTTCCAATACAAAATTCCCATTGGCACTATAGTGTCCCAGGGTGTGCCATTTGACGCTATAAATCTTGACCCTATAGTACAAAGTAGGGTCCCGTAATGCTAATTCCCATTGACGCTATAAATCTTGACGCTATAGTAGAAGAAGTAGGGTCCCGTAATGCTATTTCCCATTGACTCTATAGTATGGCTTATTTTAATTTTTTATTTACAATTTTTCAGTTTCCGCGAAGGTCGGTATGAGATTAAATAATTTCAGTACTACTTTAAGTCTTGGTAACATTTTTAAAATTTATCTATGGATTATGTTCAGTCTCCGCTAAAGTCCTGTGCAATTTCGGAATTTAGTGCTACACTTTGTCTTTGCCATTTCTGACAACCAAAACATCTGGCTAGTTATCAGTTTCCATTCAAGTCGGCTAAATTTGTCGGAAATTTAGTGCAATATTTTAAGTCACGGCAATCTGAATACAATTTTCCGGAGTTTTTCTCAGTCTCCACTACAGTTTGGGACATTTTGGTAATCTTATTACTATTTTTAGACTAAACAAATATAATTTAATCTTCTGGGATATGTTCAGTCTCCGTTAAATTCTGGGACAATTTCGTAATTTTAGCGTTACTTTTAGTCACAGTCATTTGAATATTAATGTTCCAGATTTTCTCAGTCTCCACTGTAGTCCGGGACAATGTCGTAATTTTAGTACTACTTTTAGTCTAAACCAATGTAACCTAATGTTCAGGGACATGTTTAGTCTCCGTTAAATTCTGGGACAATTTCGTAATTTTAGCGTTACTTTTAGTCACATCCATTTTGGCGTTAGTCTTTTCCTTGATTATAACTATTTATAGCATCATTATAATTATGCAAATTTATGAACACATCAAGCAATCTAATGACGAATTTAATATGGTCGACGGAAAATCCACTTTTCATATTATACATGTTTCACCTCCTAGATGCCCCACTTGGTGGTAGCGGACTCAGAAGAGTGTTATTAGTAGGCGAAGTCCGTAGTACCGAACAGAATATCGTCCGAATTGATAGCTCACAAGACCATATGTTATTAGCCCCTGCCATCGTCGTGTGCCTAACGTATGCCGAGAAGAATGACACAGTATAAGGCAAAAAGATGATGGGAGTGCATTCGAAAATTGGATAGAGCCAAACAAAGAAGAGAGCAGAACTCGTTTTGCAGCAAGGAGGCATTTCTAAAGTGACCCTGTATGGCATTGCTGAAATGCAGAAACTTTAAGATGTGTTAGTCCAAGTTCAGTTTTGAGGTTACACACTTTCGCCGATAATGACGAATTTGACACAGCAACCGAGTGAGAGACTTCATTAATGGACTCGAGTGCCATGCTGTGTCTTTTGACAAAGAGTGATGCCGTACTCTGCGACATTGCATGATCTTGCTGCTCCTCTATCATCAAAAGCGTGTACCTTACTCTACTAGCGGAAGCGATGCAGCACGATCTTTCTGTTTTACTGGAAAAAGTGATTATGTGCGTGTACCTTTCTAAGGATCCCATCCATACACTCACAAATCACTCTGGATACCACAAACTCATAGACATGTACATATTAAAGAAGAACACACGTGTCCTGACTATTTTGACTTTGAAAGTCGACTCAAGACCTTCAAAGAATGGGCCAAAGGTCAGGATGGAATACCCAGTACTAAATGGTTAGTCGCAGCCGGATTTGTCTCCTTGGTAATGCAGTTTTTCTGTTGTGGTGAGAAGATCCAGGAATGAGAGTATAAAGACTCATCTTTCATGTAACATTAAAGACGGTCTCCGTTCTGTTACTACCTTCAATTGATAGGGTACGATTATTATCCCCATGGATACTTTAGAGAAGAACAGTCTTTGCTGGCTTCCTGATCTATGAGAACGCAATTACAAAGACCTTGTATAGATTCAAGTAAAACGCAAAGAACAATTGCATCCTTTATGACATAGAAGTTTTGATCAATTTGAATATGCTCCAATGGTTTGAAATTGATCAACTACCCATGCTTTATAGGAAGCTCGATGCCACGATTTAGACCTACAAAGTTGGAGAATTCTACCAGAGGATGAAGAATTACAGGATTATTAAACAAAAAAAAAACCAAAAAAAACCTCCCAAAAAACAAACAACAACAACAATAAAAAAACCTTTAAAACCTTAAAAGAAAGTGTCAATTCAATACGAGACTTCTTTACGGCCGTGGTGTGCTTGTTAGTGACTGAAAACAAAATCTTTATCACCACTAAGTCCTTAAAAATAAATATGTTCGTGTCAAGGCCAAATATGAAAGCTCATCATACCACAACCTTTGTTCTCAGTGTTGCAACTAAATCCGTGGAAGGAAGTCAAAAACAGTGATCAGGAATTACTAAAAAGGTTTTCAAGATTTCTGTCAATAAATCATTACAATGAATGTTGGTCTGTGTTAGTGACTCCTTTTCCCGGATTTCGTTTGCCAGCAGATTCATTGTGAACTATTTAAGAACAGTACATGCAGCAAAGACATTACCAAATAAACTTTATCTGTGAACAATAGACAAATTAAGAATAGTGATGAAGATAAGTATGTGCCTCCGTGTGAAGACATTCATTGTACTCTGTCCACGCTTCATGCTTACCACAAAGTGTCCAGAACTAGTTGGTTACACCAACAAATGTACGTCAGGAAAGATGTACGTGACTGGAAACGTTTCAGCTTCGATGCTTGGATGCAAAAAGTGACTCCTCATTACAAAAGACAATTTGTGTCACTGATTCAAAAAAAGAAGTTGACTTAGAGTCGGTGAAAGACAAATCCACAGTGAAAATACAATTTTAGAAACAGTGCTAGAAGAACCTGAAACATAGCAACAAATGCTACAAATCTAGTAGTAGTAGTAATAGTAGTAGTAGTAGTAGTAGTAGTAGTAGAGTAAAAATAGAAAAGAATGAGAAAGAAATGACATTCCTGGAGAAATTAGAGACAATGAATTTCAGAGATTTAAAGAACACCAGAGCATGAATACAGATTGTATGTGACATAGACTGAGAATGTTGTACACTTATTTATTTATATGCAGCTGCAGTAATTTAGTGTCATATTGGTCAACGGAATCATTTATGCTTCATTTGTTTTTCGACTTTTAATTCTTCTACACTGAAATATATGTTTTGCTGTTACGCTTTCCATGACAATAGAAGAACACTAATCGTGTATAAAATGTATTGTGTCGTTGATTGTAATCTCAGAATTCTCAATACCATGGCTATGGCTGCACCAGCCTCCTCATCTGTTCTCAAAGTGACTGATGAAATATTAGATCGTCAATATTGGGAGGCATTGTATCTTCGTCATCCCTTTAACATGGTGATTGCTGAATCCAGCGGTTCAGGCAAAACTGAATATGTCAAACGTTTGATCGAACACAAATCGTAATTGTTTGATCGTCCACCGCAACGTATCGTGTGGTGTTATAAAGAGTGGCAATCGGTTTACAAACTACTCCAGGAAAGTAAGGAGATATTGAAAAAAAGCCAGATGTATCTTGTGTAAAAAGGAGCCGCTCGAAAACAAGGACATAGTTTGAGAGATATGTTAAAATCAGCTTTTCGAACGGTACATCCATCATAAAACTGATGGTGACTCGCAGACTGCATACGTTAAAAGATACAGTTTTGATACAAAGGAAAGAATTTATTCAAAATTTCCCCCATTAATAAACAAAGTCAAAACAATGCCTTCATGAGATAAACATGCTGATTTAAACTGTTAAAGACCTATTGGGTGGCTAAGATATCCCTATTAATTCGCTTTACGCTTCTGGCCAAGGCATTACTTCTTCTTGTATTCGACAGCAAGGACGAGACCAAAAGGAACATCGAAACCCCTTCAGATATCATAAACACGTTCTGATAAATTGTCAGAAAAGAAGAACAAGGACAGTCAGAGAACTGGACGAGTTGTATTACAAATTTACAAATATAAGGAAACAATGATGCACCGAGATTCTTGAAATTTTCCAGGTCAGTACTCAGTCTGTTTGTCTTGCCACCAATGATGACGCGGATGCAAGTATCCCAATGGGTTGAATTTCATCCTGTGTCGACTTTGAGTAACTCAGATCCTATCGAATTTGAAATCAGAAGACATATCGAAGATTACATCAGTTACTTGTACATGAAACTCAAAGACGATGCCAGATTAGCTCCCGTCAACAATTTCATGGAATCATTGTTCAGCAAAGTATATTTGTTCTTGAATATCAAACTGGTGAGCAGGAGCATGAATACTTAAAATTACCAATCAAACTTGGAAACTCTCTTGACGTACGGATACTTCCGTGGTATGGAAACATGGCACACTGGATGTCTTCAGCCACACAAACAATTGACAGAAGCTGACGATACAAACAATGTTGGATTTAACGAATGTCAAAATAAATTCAAACAAGGACACAGAAATGATGGATCGTTTTCATTTCGAAATTTGGTTCCAAGACAAGTATTTGTTAAAGTAGATGCGCGCTTGAGGATAAATTGAAGAAGTACCGTGCTTTATTTGATAGATAATGCTAACGAGTACAAAATCATCGTCGAAGGAGCCAGACATTGCGTGTACCGTATGGAAGTCTTACCTAAAGTGTGAAACCACATCGGTCATACTTTGAGCAGTAAAACAGCCAAGTATCCTTGCAACGAGTAGAGATAAAATCCTTCGCCATTGCTTCTGGACTCCGATCCAAGGTAGAAGATCATATTTTCTGTGTACAGCTACCAAAACATTTGCTCACTGGTATCGTCAGTAATGCAGCGCTCAGCCGAACCATCGATCAAAATCCTTTCCAGTTCATCACTTCAAGGTGTACGTGATAGAAGTCACTCTAGATGATCAGACGTTGTGCACCAGACATTCTGAACCTAACTTTGCCCAGAAAAATTACTTAATATCTTACATGACACTGTCCAAAGCCAGAGAACAGTTAGTTACCAATCGCAGCCACGACATTTCGTACGAGGTTATGCAGGAGGATATTCCTTGTGGGAATTTGATTTCATGCCGGACCAAGGTAGGAAAGACGAAGGACATGTCAACCCTATAATATCAGGCCAACTTCATGTGGAACTATAGTTTACAGTTGTCCTGTCACACACAGTCAACGTCATCTTGTGTGCCGAATTTGACAATAATCTCGAAATAAACAGTTGGAGAGAAGTGAGTCTAGACTAATAGAAACTATGTAACACGAAAAACGTATGGAGATAGGCGACGAGGATGTTTTTGATCCAGAACAATAACAAGTCACAAATCACATATATACAAGACAAAACTGCAGTCATGATGTCAAGATGTTCCTAACAAGAACAACATTTAGTCTCCTGTTTTGCTATTCACTTCACCGTAAGAATCATCAACATGCTCAGATCATATTGTTATGGATATCAAATAGATCATCCTGGTCAGAAACAATACGAGAAATGTCTGATGATGTTTCAAGAAGTGATGCTGGAAAATTAGCTGGAAGAGGCAAGACTTTCATCTCAGAAGAGACAATTCTGAGAAAGTGGTATAAATATTTTCATGACCATTCCATAACTGCATTGACTTTTCTTGAGACTGACGTACTGAAGGTCTCCTGAACAGAGTACAGAGACTAGCCATGTTTGATCAACTTACTAACAGAACTTCTCAAGGAAAAAAATCAGGTGTGAACTCATGACTTAACATTACCTGTAAAAACAAAGACAAAATGGATACCTGGAAACTTCATTATCTGCTGACTCGCAGATCGCACACAGCTTTTTGGAATTATGTGTTGTATGCTGAAGAAGTACTTCCCAATCGAACAACCTCCCCAAAACCAAAGTCAGCAGAAAAAAGTTTCATCGACAGTATATGCTCAACCCGACTAATATGCGTAGGAGCAGACCAGTGAGATCAATATTGAAGGCCTGTGGAAGGAGCCATTTTCTGCAAGAAAGTTCCTAGATGATGCATATATCATTGTGCATATTAACAAACCAACTCTACCAATATCAAAACCCAGGCCTTCAAAACAAAGGATCAGGAAGGCGATATCAAACATCAGGAAAAAGGGAGAAAAATTCCTGGAATGTCTTGTCCCACTTGCAGTCCTGATCGAAAAACGTTGTCTCCAGATGCCACTATTTGGTTATGTAAAACTATGAACAAGTAGATAGTTGCAGACCTCTTAGACCCGGGCCTTCCTAAAGACCGAGAGAGTAAGAGCTATCATCCACCAGCAGACCTGTTACTGGTCCAAAAACCACAACCGCCTTTAAAGGGCGACATAAACAAATTGTCATAGGGTTTTCACTTTGGCTAGAAAACTCTTTGGTAATGCATATCATGTTCAAATATGATCCATTTGGTCACCGGTCTAAAAGCATTCCAACAATTATCCAACATAGTTTACAAAGTTGATTGGTCACCTAGAAATTTTTAGAAAGGAAGTGTACACTTTGTACACCAATATTCTAACTTCAAAAATTTACGTCGGAATAACTGCAACTTTTTATAGCGTCACTGAAACACTCGAATACGAATGTGGCGAACACAAAACTGACAATAGGGAATAGCTCAAATTAGTTAACTGAGCAGAATTTGGCCTATAGAACTTCTTTTGGCGATTCAGAAACGTTCCGGCCGACGTTCCCAGCCGAGTTCTTTGCTTCCATGCCGCTCTCAGAAATACAATAGACGAGTGTACGGGCTTATTCCCACTCATCTATTCCACCAAATACCTTGAAGAGTGTGTTTGCACGAAACCGGGCCGTTGCCATGCGAGTGACATATTCCCACCGGGCGACTTAACAGTTGCAGTACTGACATCCAATTGTATAACGAGTGTGTGTTCCGATTCCAACTTGTCCCTAATATCCACGATGTGCGGGATATCATAGCCTGGTACCGTGGTGTCGTCAGGTGTGTGGCTTAGTTTCCACCTGACGACTAAGTAGTGAGCTTTCCGCACATTGAAGTGACAGGTGGTCGCATTAATTTGACACCACCTGTCGAGAAATTAAGCAATCTGCATTGCAGACATTAAACATTTGTTGTTTTCATTTTCCATCCAAGATGTCTTGGTGAAGACCGTGAGCCTAAGACTCGGCTGGTTTGTCTCTTTCTCCCATATGAGAAATATGCATATGCATGCCCAGATTGGCGCAGAGGACTTTAATTCGAGACAGAACAAGATTTTGGATTAAAGTTGTGTACGGTATTTGACTAAGTACGACTAGTTAATAAGAGTGCGCACAAAGCAGTGCGTTCACAATCTTACCACCCATCGACGACTCGTCAACCACTAAACACGAACAGATTGTCAAAATAGAACAAAGCTCTGGTGCACGTGCATAGGATCAGATACCACCTCATCGAGAAAAAGACGCACAAGACGGCTCCTATTTTTTTCTCAAGATGATCCACGACCTCTTACAACATGTAATTAAAGATGACAACGTCAGAAAAAGGGAAGAATTGTAGGAGAAGAAGTAAGACAGAGAGGATTATGAATGGTATGGAATCGTTCATAGACGGAACAGCAGCTATAACAACATGAGCGGGAAGAGGTAGAGTGTAAACTGGATATAGGGGATTTCTCTTTCTTGTTCACGGAGAAACGTCCTTTTGCTGCGTTGAAGCCAATGGTGAGAGGCAGTCGTCCATTTGGATGTTAAAAACAAGGACCACTCACCAACAAAATAACCCTTTTCAGGGCCACCTACATCTCTAGAAGAAGTGTATGTGTATGTTTGCTTATGTCTGTGTCTTTGTCTTGTTCCACAAAAACTAAACCTGAAATACCGATTCCCTTGTAAAATGCTTGTTTGTTGGGTATGGTGTGTTATAACATCCCCTCTCAAACCAAAAAAAAAAAAAAAAGAAAAATATTACAAAAATGAGAACAACGATTTCTTCGTCCGCACAATTTCTGTCCAGTATGTATTATGTTGGAGGAATGTTTTTCCTCACGTCCACCTATCAGAAGGATGATTAACTTCACGACTATGCTTAAAGCATATATAGCCTCGCGTTCACCAGTCTTGCCATTCATCGTCGACTAGACAATACAGAAAATGGAAAACCAGCACTGCAGTGTGTGTAGGCAAGTTGATGGAGGCCATCAGCTTGATGGATCGAACCCAGAACCTCCTGGGTCGGGTGGAGGAGATGGAGTGTTACCCCTGCCCACATGAGACACTTGAAGAGGGAAATCACGTCTCTGAGAATAGCTAAACACGTTCGTGAAGGAGGTGATTCATGAAGTGACTGAAACGATCAAGAGGACATGGTCAGATGAAAAGATGCCCAAGAAGCAGGAAAGGAATTTCAAGCGCCTGAACCAGAAATGGATGAATAACCAGGAAAAAGTTTTAACAACTGGTCCATCGAGACTGGATCCCAGAGAAGGAGAAAGAAGTATGGGAGAAAGTGACAAACCAGCCAAGTTTTAGGCTCACGGTCTCCACCAAGACATCTTGGATGGAAAATGAAAATAACAAAGGTCCATAGATGTGCTGCCTGTGGTGCTAGACCCAGAAGGTGCGACCACTGCTGAAGGAGAGGAGTAGCAGAAAACAAATCGCCCTATTTCAGGACTACCCAGATCTCTAGAAAAGATAGGTACTAATAATATTTGTCAGTTCTTTCGTGTCTGAGTAAAAACTCTTACCCCTTCTCTTGTGATATTAGATATGAAAGGGTATAATAGTGTGTCAAAAACACTTAATACTTGTTTGATACTATGTTTATGAGTATATAAGTACCGGGCGGTGTACAAACAACCCTAACTTTTGAGTTGGATAGTAGAGGTGTTTGGATTCCATTCAAAATGCGGTTGCTAAATAGTGTGTGTGTGTGTGTGTGTGTGTGTGTGTGTGTGTGTGTGTGTGCTGGATAGTATTAAAAAAGTGGGTTGCTGGATAGTATGAGTCTATGTTTTGATATGAATCAAAAGTCAGTTGCTGGATAGTATATGTGGTGTGTTGGATTGTAATCAAAAGGCAGGTTGCTTGACGGTAGGGGTGTGTGTTTGGATTATAATAAAAAAGCAGTTGCTGGATTGTATAGGTGTGTGTAGGATTGTACGTACAAACGTTAACACTTTCTTCCCGTTTGTTCCCATAATCACCTTTGTCCCTATAAACACTTTTGTCCCCCTTATTACTATTCCCTTTAGAAAACTATGGACAATTATAACATAGGATTCCCCGTTTCTCCCAAGGGGCTTCTAATATAAATTTACTGCGTACTGTTAATTCCTGTATCTCCCCCAAAATGCTCATGTAGCAACTGGTATTATGTCAATCACTAAATAAGAAATGTTTGTTTGATCAAAAAGTATTAGCAAAAGGTGTGTGCTCAATATAAAGTATGATGTGAATCACAAAGCAAAAGTGTTTGTTCAATCATGGCGATCATATAGAAGTATGATCAACAAAAAACAACAACAACAAGGATGGGATGAATTATGTTATTCTTTGTTTGGTTGGCTTTAGCAGAACTTTAAACATAATACTGGCTTTATCGTGACTAGGAAGAGAGAGAGCAATGTGCCTTTTTTTCCTAAAACAAACAAAGGCAACCAAACCGGCAACCCGAGGATTACGAGTCCGACGCTCTACCAACTGGACTACTGCGACCGCAAAAATATGTTAGAACTACTTCACACAGCAGCTAAAATAATAAGAATGTCAATATTTAACAAAACCATCGCAAAAAGGCGAAAGTATCGAAAACTTCGCAATTTGTTGAAATATTCGCAAATATGATCAGCCTAAACTGCAAGCGTTACTTCTGATATGAACATTGTACTTTGTACAAGTGACTACTGTCACTGCCTATGACTGAAAGCTTTACATCGGTTCCACACAGCATCTTGCTATGCGCTACTACGTCCGGTGGCCTAATGGTTAGAGCGTCCGCCTTGGATGCGAGAGGTCGCGGGTTCAAACCCCGGCCAAGTCATACCAACGACTTATAAAATTGGTACTAAAACCTGCCTCGCTAGGCGCTCAGCATTAAGAGGATAGTGTTCGGACTGGTCGGCCTTGTGTCAGAATAATGTGACTGGGTGGGACATCATACTACATGCCTGCGGCATGATGCCTTGGTGCTAGACATCACTATCAACTGCCACACTGCAGACATCGTAGCGATACGACTGAAAAATTGTTAAAGCATCGTAATCACACACACACACACACACACACACACACACACATACACACACACATACACACATACTACTACGACGACTACTACTACTACTACTACACGCATTGCTTCGCTTGTACCGGAGTGTGTATCACTACTACACCCGAAACAGGACACCAGGCTAAAGATTCACAGACGACAATGATCTACATTTTGGAAAATTTACGCTTCGACTGTATAAACTTCATATGTTTTGTTATCATAAGAGAGGATTCGTCTTCTGGACTCACAGACCATAAAGGAAAAACATAACAGCACGCGGATGATGGTCATTATTTGTAACACTCCATATATCTTTTCTTTCCTCTAGAGCAACTATACTCAAAGGATAATGGACTGTAGTTCTCAAAGTTTCTCGCGCTTTTTCTTACCGTTATGCATCGTTCCAATCTGTTACAGGTTTATACTTTTTCATCTGGCTCATTCATGGACAGCGCAGCTTAAACTAAACTCAAGTAAACAAAAGGAAGTTCCACATTAAAACATTAGTCAGAATGGTGCGAACAGTTAGTGTCTGGCGCAGTCCTATTATCCTGACCACTTAATATTCATTCAACGGGCTATTCTCTGAACTTTCTGAGCTCGTAACTCAAATTCAGGTTCAAAGAGCCAAAGGTTTGACGCCATATAACTTTTATCAGAGTAAAGTTAAAAGCATGGAACTTTCAGGATTTTCTTAAATTGGGCCCCTTTCTTAAGTCTCTTGGACTGCTAAATTCTTTCAAGTATCAATTTGGTTTGGGCTGGAGCATATGCTCCAATATGCTTGAAAATACAGCGCCAGGTGCACCAACGCTGTAGCCTGCATACAATTTAACAGACAAAAGGACACGCTGAATTCTCATTTGTCGTAGTAAGTAATATGTTGTTGTAACTATCACAACTTTAATTTACAAGAGTTGTCGTCTTTGTGTTATCGTTGTCAAGCCAGCGAAGACTAAGTCAAAATATCAAGATATCTAAAATATTATCGTAATCATTTTTTTCAACCTTATACATATTTTACTACAATAAAACTATTTTTGCCTACAAATAAAATGTTAACTAACAAACAGTATTCTTCGAGACATTGGCTGACCTTCCATCAGTGCTGGAAACTCATAAGGCCATTGAGCTCCTGTCTAGTGGGAAAGCTCCAGGAGCAGACTCCATCCCAGATGAGTCTGGTGGGCCTAAGCTAGTGGAAAGACTAACAGAGATGTTTTGTGGGATGTGGAAGCAGAAACGCATACCCCAGGAATTCAAAGATGCATCCATCATCCACATTTACAAATGCAAAGGAAATCGCCAATCCTGCGACAACCATAGAGGAATCTCTCTACTCTGCATCGCAGGCAAGGTCATCGCCAGGCTACTGCTGAACAGACTCACAGAGCACCTTGATCATGACCTACTGCTAGAAAGTCAGTGTGGCTTCAGAAAGGAGAGAGGCACCATCGACATGATCTTTGCTGCCAGGCAGAAGCAAGAAATGTGTCAGGAACAAAATACCACCTTCGTGGACCTGACTAAGGCATTCGACACTGTCAGCCGGAAAGGCCTTTGGCAGATCATGGCCAAATTTGGATGTAGAGAAGCCTTCATTGAAATTGTGAAGCAATTTCATAATGGCATGCTCGCCAGAGTCCAGGACCAGGGTAACTATTCCGAACCCTTTGCCGTTATAAATGGTGCGAAACAAGGATGCGTCTTAGCTCCCACTCTCTTCAGCCTCATGTTCTCCGCCATGATTATGGATGCTTTCAGGAACAGCAATATGGGAGTCGGTTTCCGATACCGTCCGGATGGGAAGTTGTTCAACCTGAGGAGTCTTCAAGCCAAAACCAAAGTCCAAGTTGAGAACATTTGCGACTTCCTGTTTGCAGATGACTGTGCCCTCAACACCAGCACGGAGGCAGGCATGTAATAGAGCATGGACCTCTTTTCCACAGCGTGCACCAACTTCGGTTCACCATCTCCACCAGCAAGACAGAGGTTCTACATCAGCCAGCTCCTGGAATAGATTACCTGGAACCATCCATCACTGTCAATGGCCAAAAGCTCAAAAATGTAGACAGGTTCACATACCTCGGCAGTACCCTCTCACAAGCAGTCCACATAGACGATGAGGTCAACACCAGGATTGCCAAAGCCAGCGTAGCATTTGGCAGACTCCGCTCAAATGTCTGGGATAGGAGAGGCATCAAGCTTGCCACCAAACTCAAAGTCTACGCAGCGGTTGTTCTCCCCACCCTCCTCTATGCTTGCGAGACCTGGACTGTGTATAGCCGCCATGATAAAAAACTGAACCACTTCCACCTGAGCTCCCTGAGAAAACTGCTGCAGATCAGATGGCAGGACAAGGTACCGAACACAGTGGTGCTCACTCAGCATCCACACCATGTCGTGCAAGGCACAACTCCGATGGGTTGACCATGTTGTCCGCATGCCGGAAGAACGCCTACCCAAGAAGGTGTTCTATGGAGAGCTACAGCAAGGCAAGATATCTCACGGTGGTTAAAAGAAGAGGTACAAGGACACCCTCAAGGCCTCACTGAAGAACTTTGGCATTGACCCTGACAGCTGGGAGAGTGTCGTTGCTGATCGATCTGCTTGGTGCAGTCAAGTCAATGCCGGTGCGGCAGCCTTTGAACAGAAAAGACTGGTGGACGCATCTGAAAAACATGCTCTGCGCAAATCCAGGAACACCAGTCAGTCAGCAACCTGTACATCCATGTCCTTAATGCAACAGACGCTTCCGGGCCCGGATTGGACTGATCAGCCATCTCCGGATCCACCCCCAGTGAATTCGATGACATTAAATGGTCCTCATCGACACCGGTGGACTAACATCATCATCATCATCATCATCATCATTCTTCGATATTCGGCAAAAGCACAATCCCATAGAATGGCAAATTCGTAGTAGCACTCACGTTACTGATTCAGCTTCCATGGTAAACCTATGGAAACAACATGATATTTAAAACTCAATAACTTTAAACTTTTGAATGTTCATGATCATACCTATATTTCTCAGTATAGACCCATCTTGATGCAAGCTACTGTGTGGGGAAAGCTATATGTTCAGCAGCATTTATTTTATTTACAAATGTTTTCAAGTCCGCACCAAAAGAATCAGGTGCTAATTTCAGTAATTAGTGTCCCAAGTTCAAGTCTGTAAAAGGACTGAAATTCCATCAACAAAAATGGTCCCAGCTTATTTCCAAAGATACTTTTGCAAAAGTGTTTCTTGTCATTATCAACCAATGATGGCTAGCCAAACCCATATATTCTCTATTTCATCTTTATCCGATGGTTCCCATTCCTCTATATAATTAGTACGGATAGTCCTGTAAAAACCATGCATAAACAAAATATACATTTATTTATCGGGAAATTGCTGTTGACATTGGAAGCTGAATCGTCAGTTATAATAAATGTTGCAGTTGCAAGGAAAGTTGAATGTACTGTTTACCAGTACACTTCGTATTTGAAATATATGGCACCCACTCAACAATGTGCAAGAATCTGTAAGTAGATGTCAGTTTCCTGCCTACGCTTCTATAAATAATGAGTGTAACAGAAATAGATTTTTGCATCATTTCGACCGAGTTTTGTTTTAAAAAAATAACAGGAACAGAGAAGAATAAAAGCCGTTTTCTTTTTAGCTTGTTGTAGGCTTTCTAAGGATGCACAACTTGAAAACGATGTAATTAAAGCTGGAATAGAATATGCTCTTACATTTTAGTTTTTCTTTTCCATACGTGGTCCACTCTTGTTGTTTTTTTTAATTCTGGTTTCCAGATCCGCGTTCTGATCTGCTAGTTCCCTACTATCTTATATCAGTTCCTCCGTAAAATTGATCCAGGAAGCAACTGGAAAGAACAATTATGAGATGACGCAATAGGATTGATGCAATGTTAGGAAAAAAATATTTGCCTGCATGCATTTCCTCATCTTCATTCTTTCGTTTTTATTTGTGTATTTAAACGTAGTTTTAACAATTTTAATCATATCGCTGCAATGTCTGCAGTATGACAGTTCAAAGTGATGTCTAGCAATGGGGCATCATGTCGCAGATATGTAGCATCATGCCCACCAAGTCACATTATCTTGACACAGGCTGACCAGTCCTAACACTAACCTCTTAATACTGAGCGCCAAGCAAATCAGCTGTTTTCCTATTTTTATAAGTATTTGATATGACTCGGCCGGGGTTCGAACCCGTGATTCATTAATAGAAGTTTTTGTACAAAAATCATTATATGATCAAATCGCTGGTTAAAGTTACACTAAAGGTAACAACTGATAGAGTTAAAACCGACAGTATCTGTACGATTCACATTAGTACACTAAGGTATATATAATAATCAGAACACATCTGCAGCGTTTTCGTTATGTGTCTTCATTTGTCGCCATTGCTTTCTAATTACATGACAATATGGAGTTCGCTTTTACCTGACATTGCGTTAGAAACGAGTAGCGCAGGAGCACGCAAGGAAGAAACCAGACTAATTCTGTATGACATCATGTACACAAACGTGGCAATAGTTAGCTTTATTACTAATAGGATATGAAAGTTTGTTACCGAAAATTTTATCTTGGGGTGAGGGTGGAGTTGATTTCTTTGAACTGGATATTATTCTTTATGAGGACATAAATTTTCACCACGTAACATGCAGCACATGAACAAAATTAAAGCAAAACAAAAAAAATGTCACAGCTAAGACGCAACCTACCATTTAATTTTCGATGGCTTTCGTGGGGGGGGGGGGTACTAACATATTTTCTTTTCGATCCGGAATATATTTTAAAAAATATTTATAAAAGTTGGAGGGAATGGTATAGATTGGAGAAAGTCTATTTTTCAACCTATTTCAGAGCTGAAAATTTAAAAAAAATCAGGCCCCTCCAAGAAAATTAGATGGTTGATCCTTTATTCACCCTCTCCTAGAACACGTCTGGTCAGGAATCTAAAATTTATACGAATAAAACTTACGATTTACATAAATTATATACAGTTTTAAACTTATAAGTGATTGGTAATTATCCATTGTAGTGATAAACAGTATTTGGTTTCCCAAATTCTGCACTTTGAATTCTATATTTTTGCTCCAAACATTTGAAACATATGTGTTTTGCAGAGGGAAGATAATAGCATTTTCAGGGCTTATTCTATTTCGACATTTATCATTTATGAAGTTGAGACATTTGTATGCCTTGAGGCAGACGACTGTCTTCTAAAAGAGACTAGTTAAACATGTTTTTAAGTGCAAACATTTGGGTCAGTACCCTATTTTCTTTCAAGTACTTAATAGTCTCTCCAGATAAGAAGACTAACTTATCAATCCGATCCAAGCGGGCATTTAATAGTTTACCTTTCTGTGAAGAGACACCATGGCATATGACTGCGTTCCGATAAAGCATAACGTGGTACTATAGAACCCATCTCGCGAGATTTCAGCGGTTTAACAGCAGACGAATCATGCATCATGCAAGTTCTGTGCATCCGCTTGCGTTTGCTTTGTAAAGCAGCTGATTTCTCGACTTCTCTTTGCCTTTCTTTCCCCACCACGTTCCATCTCCCGACTTTATTTATGTCACAATAGCTCCACTGCGTAGACAAATGCTCAAAACTTTTTCTTTCGATTTAGATTATAGCGTTCGAAGATTTGTAAACCTTGTTTCATATCATAGGTTATTTTATTTCTTTTATTAAGTTTTTATGAGTAAGAGAGACTATTCAAGATTCAGTCTGTATGTTGAAGTGAAGATCTCGCTGGGTTTTAAAAGAAAGGTTTGCATTTTATGTGAATATCATTTTTTTGGTATATTTACAGCACCTTTGATAATGATAGTGAATTATGTACTACAATCTCCGTTGTTATTGTACCAGATTTTGTTGCTTTTGCACGTTCAGCTTGTAAACAAGATTCATCCACGTGCACGGGACATGCATTTGGCATTTTGTATCCTATGACATTTTTCTATTGATGTGGAGTCCCAGAATATGTATATTTATATTTTTCTGTTGTGCAAAGCAATTATAGATATATAGTTGGAAGGTCAACAGGTAAAGTTTGTCCCTTATGTAGGCTGTGTGATTTACAGGGGTTAATGGGTAGTGGGGTTAAAGTAGACTACGGGAGGTTATGGTAGCCAGTGTAGGAATCAAAGCATGGGGTTTTACAAAGATGTTTGGAGATATATTTGTTACCTTGTATTGTGGATATTATTGTGAATTATTTGCTTGGGGACATCAGACTCAAATAATTGCATATTTAAGTATTCAGTCAATACTCACACACATACTAAGGGTAAATGGCGCCTGGGGCGACAATGAAGGCCCTAAGGGGTGTTGGCGTCCCAAGACCTCTGTCGCCCGGGGCAACCGCCCATTCCGTCCCCCCTCCCCCCCCCCCCCCGTTAGTACGCTACAGCTCAGACAACACCAAATTACATCAGTGTCAGCAACAAAGTTTTATACTTAGCAAGTAATTCGAAAGATTTTTTTTTTAAATTATTCTTAAAGGATTCTTATATACATATAATTTAATCGCTGGAGATCCTTCCTTTTATCTATTAGATTCAAAATTCAAACATCGTCGATATTCAGCTGTATGCTAGTTGATTTTATAACAGAAAAGCCTGATGATATTGAAGCTAATATATCCAGTTGAGCCTTTCCATCTTGACATCTGGTCTTTCCTAAATAAGTATTTCGTCAAATCAGAGTAACACCTTTTTCTTTCCTAAATAGTTATTTCATCAAATCAGAATAACACCTCCTCCAAAATGATTACGTACTAAGACATTTTGTAAGCCCCATAGCAAAATATTTATCTA
>JAECUM010093612.1:0-52165 GCA_016617855.1 Megalonaias nervosa | reverse complement strand
CCTCTCCCCACCCTCCAAACAAATACAAATCCCTATCCCAACAAGACTTTTATGTTTTTTAGCTGGGAGATTTCTACCTCAAATATAATCCAAACACCTATAGCTATTTGTCACTGTCAATATTTCAAACATTATTTTTATTGTTCATACTTCATCACCAATGATCACTGTTTCAACCGTTGATATTAGAAATATTTCATTATCACGATAATAGAGACTAAACTTTACTTTACCACTCACACAGCGACGACATTCGAATAAATCTTTTATTTGTGGTTTGTTAAGAGGATATTTTTTGTCGATAAAATATACTTTTGACCGATCGAGATCGATGATAAGTTTAGTATATTTTTGTTGAATTATCGGATCATGAAAGTTTTTAAATTCCGCTGATAACTTCTGGCTCAATTGTTCAAGGTAACTGAAATACTCGCTGTCATCAGATCTGATAAGCGAAAGTTTTAGCTTGTCACGAGCTGTGGTAAAACATACACCTGATATTTCATTATTAACTTCAACTGTCAACTGTTTGCCGTCCATCATTAGATATTTGATCTTGCTATTATAGCTATTTGTCACTGTCAAATTTTCAAACATTATTTTTATTGTTCACACAAACTTTCATACTTTAGTGGAAATGACTCAGTCATAAAATATAATGTCAAGTATAGATTTATCAAAAGATTTATCGTCAGATGAAAAGATAATATCGAGTATAGATCTATCATCAAAACAATACCCAAGTGCAAATGTATCTACTCCATTTTCGCAATAACGTTTGTCATCAAAGTTACTTAAACCGCGTTTGATGATGACATCTGTTTCGAGTTTGTGATGATTTGTTCGAATAGCCATTGCTCTTATAAAACTAACGCCGCCGTCAAGCGCGCACTTGTAATCATCAAATTTCATAAACTTTTTAACAAAATCGCGAGGCAGACCTTTTGCCTTTATCGTTATTTTATTATTGTCTAGCAAAACGTCGTACATTTTACTGCGCAATCCGATAAAGTATTTGATGATGCTCGAGTTCATTTCATCTTTGAACTTACCAATAACCTTTTTGTTTGTGTCATCATGAAATTTACTGTCACGAGGGTAATCGGAAAGATCAAACAGATGCCGATTATCGTATGTATCCTGATAGACATCCTCACATTCGATTTCATACACGAGCGAGTCGGTATCAGTAAACAATAGTCTACTTGACGACCACTGATTTTTAACAAAATTGTAATGAAAATCGTACATGAGCCACTTCGATAAATCTAACACAGAAGCTCCAACGTAAATCGGCTTATTTAGTTTTAAATTTGTTTTTCTTCTTTGTATCGCGACAAGATTTTCATCAAAAATGTTCATACTAACAAAATCATCGTCTGACACAAGTTTATTTCTACGATTGATATCATTAACTAGCTCGATATTTACTCGTTTTCTAATATTTTCCATCCTCTTACCAAAAACGGAGTTGTTCATAAGCTTAAAGAAGTTTTTTTCCAAAATCGGTTTTCGCTACAGCTCTTCTCGAAGTGTTTGAGTTAATATAACCTCTCATCCACGGCGACTGATTAAACTTTAAGACTCTATGAACTTTCCTCAACACAAGACCAGCATCTACTGCTTGTTTTAAAACTTTGTAATGCAAAACATACTTTTTCTTATCGAGTAAATTTAGTACTAGTTTTTTTACCATAGAATTTTGTCTTGGTGATGCTATCGCTTGTTGTTCTTGAGATAACATACTATAAGCTATTACCATCGATTCCGCACAGAAAGGATAATCGTTGTGTAAATTATGTAGCCAAATAGGATAATCGAGATCAACTTCAACGAAATACGAAACACCATCAGGTATCTTTTTTTCTGTCTCCAATAGAAATTGTTCAGTCGTGATCCAACGAAATCCACCAAAAGGCATTGGTTCTGCCATAGAATAACCATATAAATTATTACAGTCTAGATAAATTATATACTTCGAAGGAAGCTTAGGATTCTGCTCTTTCAGGTGTTTGTTGTTTGCTTCAGCATATTTTTTTGTTATAACGCTAATACCGCCTCTGATACCTTTTTCGATAAAATTGAACATATCAACATCAGTCAGTAATTCTAACCTTACTTTACTAAACTTCAACAGAGCGTCCCATGACAGCCCGGGAGCAGAATAATACCAACAAGGATCTAGTCCATAATTGATGTAGCTTACTCGACGAAAACTTTCGAAAACATCTGCAAGTAATAATACATCTGTTTTCAAATATAAATCATGATAATCACCAAATGTTTTACAACTAAATTTATTCCAAATATCTTGTGCATATTTGTACTCGTCATCTGTAATATTTTCATTTTTAAGTTGCGAGTAAAATTTATCCTTGTCAGGTAAATACGTTTCATCAAATTTACTCCAATCGTCAAGATACTCGTACGGAAATACTCCTTTTTTAGTCAGTAGATTAAATTTATCTCGAAAACCGTCTCGTAGGTTATCAAACTCGCTACAACCTTTTACCAGCTCATCTAACGATGCTGCCATAAACTGTAGGCTGTCAATAAAACACAACTTAGCTAAAGTAACTGACATATACTTTTCAAAATTATTTGGAATGCACTTGATTACGTTATTAAGTTTTAAACGAGATATTATGTCAGGATCACCAAAAGCTTCTACGATAATATGGCTATCATATCCTCGGAAGTTGTGAAGAACAACTGGAATAAAATTTAGAGCGTGAAATTTTAAATTACACTTATCATGAGCCGCTCCACGATATTGCCCGGTCAAATGACAATGGTCATGTACTTTTTTATTATCAGGCGAGTCAAAAGCTTTTTCACAAATATGACAAAATTCTGCTTGCTCGTGATCAGATTCTTGTTGAGATGTCAGTTTTATCATTGGAGTTATTCTTTTTAAACGATTAAATATATTATCAACTTCGCTAATTAACTGCTTGAGAAGCCAAAAAGCTGGATTTTTTTACCGCGATATAATTTGATTGGTTTGGATAATCTCGAATCAGTACAGCAAACTATCTTGTACGCTACTCCACATGGAACATGGTTTTGAGTTTTTCTTGTACTCGATTTGCTAGGATTATTTTCTACGCTAAGTACAGGATGAAGTAAGCATTCGAAATCAGCGTATATAACGAAAGGAATTTTTAGTTTATGCTTATGATTAACAAACTGCAATAAACTATTTTCTTTGGACGGCATTGTTATTCGTTGTACGTCACTACAGTACTGCAAATGCTTTTGTAATATTTCATTGTCTGTACAACCGTGTAAGCAGCGATAACAGAAGAACTTTTTATTACTTCCTTTACTATACTGTCTGCCAACTAGTCCATTAAAGTTTTTAATCCAAACGTAAAGATTCCTATAAAACAGCAAGTTTATTGTCGATTGTGAAGCTTTTACTGAAATATATCTCGGATAGACGTTTTCTTTTTCATCTAGTCCGAAAACATTTATTGAAACATTATTTTGCTTTTCAAACTTTGGTATTTGATTTTTTGCAACTGGAAAGTCAATACCATTAAAATTTAATTTTGATACATGACTAAAATATTTGTCAACACGATCAGCGTGTTTTTCTGCTGGAAATAGCGCAGAAAGAATAGCCCACTGAAAACATCTGTTATCAACGTTTTTGACGTTTATACAGCATTTTTTATTTTTTATTTTTTGTGGTAGGTCAGTTTACGAACTACCGCGTAATACGTTATATTTTATTGTGTGAAATAAAATTTCAGTAATAATTTCAAACTTCCAACACGAACCCGATTCGGTAAATTCTTCTATCTTTTTCCAAATTTCCTGGTGTATTTCATTAGCTAGTGACAAAAGATCAGTCCCAAGCAAAACAAGCCTTGATTTTGCATTAATGTAAGGGTCTGCGATTTTCTTGTCAGTCGATTCTTCCGTCACAAGTAGCTTTGAAAATATAACGTGATATTGCACTAATACTCTCAGACACTTATGTTTTTCAAGTTCACGTTTTACAGTTGGCTCTAGCAAATGATAGAGGTTTGTTGCAGTGAAATTTACCAGTACGATTTGTTTATCAAACCGATAACTGTTGTCAAATCCTGTAAAGGCAGTCGCTATTTTTTCAGGTTCTCCCATAAGGCTCTTCTTAGCTATATCACGTAATTTCAGCATTGCTATATAATAGTGTAATATTATATCTCTAATTGGTTGTTCAATCGATGACTCACAGCACGCCAGTTGAAAAAGCAATTAGAGATATAAAAATCTTTATGGTGTAATGACAGAAATTCTGAGATATATTAGACTGACAGCGGAAGAGCAAGAAACTTATCATGTTCATCCAAAGTATAACCTATATGCTGGAAATGCATTAGGTTCGGTTATTAACATAAAATCTAAAAAATCTGTTGGTAGACCAACACCAACTGGAATGATAATTTTAGTAAAAGGTGATAATACAGATAGAATTAAAATGTTTAGAAAAGATTTTATTTACACTTTGTTCTGCGAGGACATTCCAGAAGGACAGAGAGTCTATCGAGTAAATGGCTCGATTGGCGATGATAATATTGAAAATTTAGCTTTATAAGATGAGTATCAATCTCATCCGGTACTTGATTTATATGAGGTAAATGATAAGGGAATTATTCGAAGAAGAAAAACTAAAAAAGTTGTTGGTGTTATGAATAATATGGGGTATCTCAAGGTAGCTGTCAGAGGAACACTAACCGATCGAGTTGATTATTTATCACATCGTTTTGTTTATGAGGCGTTTAACGGACCTATTCCCAATGGTTTGGTTATCAATCACATGAACGGCATTAAATCTGACAATCGACTGGAGAATTTAGAACTAGTTACCCAGCAGGAAAATGTGAGAAAAGGACGAGGTGGTGGTGTCAATTTTAGATGTCCAGTAAAACCTGGTGTTTCATTTAATCTCGAAACAGATGAGATAATCAAATTTAAATCGATTTCAGCTGCGACAAAACATTATAAGATAAATCCTAAGGTAGTAAAAATTGTTGCCGATGGAATAACAAGATCAGCCTTTTCTAGCGAACACAATGCTTGGATTATCTTTAGTTACGATGATTAAATATGTTTGCTAGCTCGGTTTTAGTTAAGCAATGATGAGCAAACGCTATAATATCATCTTTATCAAATTTCAACGTCATTATTGCGCTATCATTAAAGTTATCTTTTTCTGCCGCTGTTAGCAGAATCTTGTTAGAATCGCCAGGCATTACAATAACGTCAACAGAATATGCATTATAACCTGACAGACATTTTCGAACTGCTTCGGCTAGTTCCTTGTAATTTAATATATTAACTTTTTGATGATATTTTACATCGGGAGATTTCGTTTCGCTGGTCATTATTATTATAAATCAGACAAAAGTATATGAACTTGATGAAAAGACTTGCTGAAATATATTCGGAAGATTATATCGCCAGCGATAAAGTCGCCAACGATAAAGTCGCAGACAATATTACAATCAATAGCGATATAATAAACAAATCTGCTGGTTATAGCGAAGATGATATTTTGTACAACAACGAATCTGACGATGATGAAGTAGTTACTGTCGCTGACAGAAAAAATTACAGCAGACCAACAGCAGGACGATATAATGTTAAGTATCACATTGCTAAAAAAATAATAAAATTTAATTTTACTGTTGCCGAACAACAAATATTTTGGCAGCTTATCAAACCGTTTTTAAATCTAAAACTAACTGACCAGCAAAGGAGCATAAAATACGATTTTATTTTTGCTAAAATATTCAATTTGATGCCAGTTATAATGAAAGAAAATTACATTTAATTTCGTTATGTAAAACTATCAAATGTAAATCTGTACTTGTAAAATACGAACAAATTTATAATAACATTATTGCACAAAATTATAAATAATTTTGCATCGACTTAGTTGGGATCCAACTATTAAATTTATCGCTGTATCCTCTCCACTTAACTAAACTGTTGTCGCGGCGTTTTCGGATAACTTTTTCAATAACAAATACGTCTTGAGAAGTTTTCTGAAGTTCTTGTTCGTAAAAACTACCGGTTATAGGCTCATCTAATAAATCCTTTGGCGCGTATGTTACGGGTATTGTTAAAAGTACTTTATCAACAACAAATACTTCTTCAGTTCAGTTTGGAGTAAATCCTTTTTCAAATGTTTTTTTCGTCAAAGAAATTCTAACTTTATCACCCACTTTATATTTATGTCTGCGGTACATGTTTTCATTCGCTAATATCGGATTTTTGATTGTTTCATTTGGTGACATTTTAATAGTTCGATGTTTTGTGTTATTATATTTGTCAACGATTTGAGAAAGATCATCGACATATCTGTTTGTGTTTTTAGCTGTCAAATATTTGTGTATTTTTCCGTTTAGCGTGCGATTAAATCGCTTGACGACAACGCTTTTACCTTCGTTTCCTGTAACATACTTTTTGATATTATTTTGTTCCAAAAACTGCTCGAACTTTTTATTGAAAAATTCTGCTCCGTGATCGATCCAGATTCTATTTGGTTTTCTTTCTGTAGTTGTTATTATTTGTTCTAGCGCATCTGTTATCGACGTTCCTGTCTTGTCTGAAACTGGAACACTAAAAGCATATTTACTAAAAACATCTACAACGTTAAACAAATATTTCTTATTATCGTTAAACTGAGCAAGATTTGACACATCAACTAAATCTATTGCCCAGATATCATCAACGGCATTTGCGACAACTTTACGTCGCGTAAACTTTTTTTTTAGGTTTGTGTAGCTCAGTTGCCAGATCATCATTCATTTCTTTCCCACGTCCTAATTTATATTTTGCTCCAATACAACCCTGCACCAGCCTTCTATCAAAACGTTCTCGCATATTTATCGGTTTCATATCACGAAGTTCGTCTAACATTACTTTATCACAGACTGATTCAACGTCTCGGTAGCAGATATCGTGACGCATTGCTATTGCATCAACTTGATTGTAAGGTTCTTGTCCTGGCAGCGGATTATCATTTTCATCTAGTTGTTTATCAAGAGGATTATAAGGTCCAGTATACTTATGGCCAGGCAATGTCCAACCGCCTTTCGGTTTCGGTAATTTGCCAATTACTTTATGTATGTCTATACCTGTTCCAATTATTTCTCTGTTGTTACAACGTTGACAGTATGTGACAATTTTATTTTGCTCAAGACAGAGATCTTTGTCAGAATCGCAGTTGCATATGATTCTATTTAAATAACTTTTACAATAATTGTTTTCAGTCGTCCACTAAAATAACGTCCCTGACAATGTCAGGGCAACCAGGCTCCCAACGATTTTATCGCTGGGGATAATTTCTATAAAAACATACTTTTTCTTTTTCCGCAGATTGCACAAATACGTTTCAGCATCGTCCTGTTGTTCTTTGTTTTTTCTGCTGTTTCGTTGATATTTTCCGTTTTAGTTTTACATTTGAGACAATATGTTGACATTATTATATACGTAAGTTTAGATAAAACTAATTGCAAGCTTTAGATGGCTTTACAAAAATTTATTGCAATCTCATCATTAGCGTGAGAAGGTTGCTTGTCAAACTGTAAAATAAACTTTAAAAAATTAAATTCCCTGAGTTGTCAGGTGATTGAGACATCTTTCTAATGAACATTATACAATAATATCCACAAGCAGAAGTTCCAACATATTGAATTTGATTATACGAATAATATATTATTTTATATTTTTTGTTTATATATTTTTTTATCGCGTCACTTGGTGGAAGTCCAAACGAGTCAAAATAATTGTTATCATAAACTGCTACCCAATGTGTACCAGATCCGTCGTTGAAATCTTGTATATTTATCACACACGAACCTACAGCTGCGACACCTTCGGCGTTGAGTTCATCTTTAGAATAAACTCCGTGGCAATTTTTTACTTGTTTTAGTTTATCAAGTATATCAAAGTTACTTAGCGGGGAGGCCGTGTTCCCGGCAATGTTAGTCCTCGTCCTCCTATTCCTAGCAGATTTGGTAGTATACTTCCCGCTAGTCCCATTATAAGTGGAGCTATTGGAAGAAATCCTCCTTTGGTTGTTCTTCGACGTCGCGGTGATTTATTTTTCGTTGTTGTTTTTCTTCGTCGTGGTATTATATTTATCAGTCACATAAAATTAAACTTACAAAATTACCTGTTACCATCGACATTCATACGAAAAATTTCTTTACACCATGACCTTCAACTGCTTTTTTCGTTGCGCCAGATATTGCTCCAGACGCTGCTGCTAGTCCAAGCGTTCCTAGTATAGGTAAAATTTTTGGTATTATTGAGCTAGCTAGTACAGATAGTGCCGGACCGAAGAAACCACCCTGTTTTGACATCGCTGTTATTTGTGCGGCACTTAAATTTAAAACAAAAGGTTTTTTACGATCGTACCTGTTTACCTGTTTTTTGGTTAACATCAAATTTGTTAAAATACCCTTGGAAATGTCAGGGTTGATTTTTAATGATACCTGTCTCTGCTTTGCAACAGCAGCTGCTAATTTTTTAACTTGACCATCAGTCAAATATATTTCTTTTATAATATATTTTGTCATCTTATATTAAAGTTACAGATTAAACTCGTACGGTCATTTTGCCTCCAACAGAATCAATCGTAATAAATCTGTCGCTGATCACTAACGCGTACACGCACAACTGCGCTGCTGGAGCTCCTCCGAGTGTCCAAGTAATTTCAATATCAGCTGTCGAATCAACAGCTCGCTCGCTATGTTTACTAACATCAAAATAAAATATTGGATAAAGTGTACGAAATTCCTCTACCAATATCTGAGATCCATCTTCAACATCTTCAACATATTTTTGCACTGCGTCGAGCAGATACATGTAAGGTCGAGTAATATTTTTATTAGCGTCATCTGCGAAATTACATTCTATCGCTCGTTCTGGATATTGCTTCGAATTTATTCTAGCGTATATTCGTCTAACATCAGCATTATCAAATATTGCATTATTTTGTTGTTGGTTACCACGTCGCGCTTGTTGTTGAAATGCAACAAACAATTGCCGTGGCTTTTGTTCGGTCGACGTTGTTGTGACTCGCCATGCGTAGTCTGTAGTATTTGGAACTGCTGTTTGATATGTTTTATGTTGCTGAAAATAAATTTTGTTTGTGCGGTTTTCAAGCATATTATTTAATTCCAACATTTTAGTGATTGATGGCGTTATTCGTGGGATCCACAGCGCAAGTTTGTTTGCAAAAAATTGTACATCAGCTCCGCCTGACCTAAACAAGCAGTCGGTTTGTTCTGCCCGATCTAAAATAAATGTATGTTTAACTCCACGAAATACTTTACTGTAATCGCGACAAAATCCAAATATTGTACTTAGTGGCAGCATCATTGTAATTTGACGTGATCCTTCTGCAAATGCCTTTCTTCTGGTATAACCTTCATTGTAACGTGGATTTTGTGTTACGCTAATTGCTTTATTAACTAAATCTAACATTGCAACGCCGTTTGCAGCTGCTCCTGGTGGTGTTATGCTAAGATTATTACAAGCAGCAGTAAGAGAAACTCTTGTAGCATCTTGATTAGCGGCTGCATCTGGTGCGGCTATACCAATATTGTTAGCATTAGCAATAAGAAAATTTCTTACAATCGGAAAATCTGCAGCGGCATCAGCTCCGTGTACTAAAACACCTTTGGAGAAAAGTTCATTTGATACGGCTAAACCACCAGTTCCAGTATCTTTAAACCACATCATGTTCGTTGCGGTTGATCTTGAATAATCATCAGAAAACGAAATAATATTTAAGATTGTACTTGCAACTTGCAGGTGACTTGAAATATCCTCAACAGTTTGATTAGCTAGCTGATATCTAGCACTTTTAAATAAGCACCAGCCATTATTTATAAGAGCTACTTCTGTTGCAGCTGCAATTGCAACAGGTGGATTGGCCACTGTCATAATCTGACCGCGAACTTCTAACATTGCCTTATGTGGCAGTAGAAATACATCTTCGTCTCGAGTATTAAATGTTCTAATACCAGTTTTATTTGGTTCATTAGAATTTTCATCGAGATACTCAACATACTCAAATTCTGTTACAGTGTCATCGGTGTCGTAAGTTTCTGCTAAATCGAGATAATTTTTAACAGACATTTTTTATTTATTAGATTATATAAAATTTTATTGCGGCGCTGTTACTTTAGATATTAATTTTTGCATGATCTGCTCGCCCTTTGGCGATAAAAGTTTTTTTGTTGTTGTTATCATAGCACGTTGAGTTTCTTTTGTTGGAGCGATTTCTGACTTAACTTGTTTTATCTCAGATGAAGACGGTGTGCCTTTTATTTTATCAGCTATTTTTTGTCCCACCGCAGTTCCTCGGCAGATGCAGCTCCAGTTGCAAAAGCTTTACCTGCGTCAAGTGCAATTGGTGCAATTGGAGCATTTTCTATAACTTTAGTAAATATATTTCTAAAAAATCCTCCAACTATTTTTCTTCGATAAATTTTTTTTCTCTGTTTCATTATATCAAGGGGTTGTATAAAACTACGCAACGCGTAGGTGTAAATAATAAGTAACAACCTCGTTTTTCAGATCCAGCTGTCGTCCAGATTGATCTGTCAACTGCATATTTATTGTTGTTATTTAATTTTCACCATTTAGTGGATAATAAATAACTTGCCGTGGACTAATTTGCATGAGCGAGCCCGGTGGAACTTCTGGCGAGAAACTATATATCGTTTGTCCTTTACTACCCTGGGCTGAGTAAGATCCAGAAGCAATAGAGCAATTTATTAATATTGTGTTTACGTCAGTTATATTTACCGGCAGTTTACCGTCAAATGTCGTAACTTCTTCAAGAGCATCATAACTGTCATTAGTAAATCCTATCAGTTGTGCAATACTTTTTTCTCTTGGTGTAAAATCGATTAACATATTATTTTTTAACGTTAATCTAGCGCGTAATGTGTTATAATTTGGTGTTAGATCAAAATTATCAGCTATACCGCCAGCTTTTTTTATAAGCTCTTTGATTGTCTTATTTAGATCAGTGATATTATAAGCTCCTTGTGGAATTTTAATTTTTCTCCATTTATCTCCTAAAATACTAATATTTATAAATGAAAATTCATCGTTTACTCCAGTTTTTACGCTAGCCATGGAATGCCAACACGTACATGAAATTAGTTCAATTTCATACTGTTTTTCAGTATCAAGTTGTATTGGCGGAATATAATTTACTGAAAAATTTGCGCTAACTTTCGCGGCTGTACTAGAGTCTAGTAATAATGTTGTTGACATTGTTATTTATTATATTTTTGCAAAATTAAGTCGCGGTGTAAAATTTCGTATTCGTCAGATGTTAATAAATTTTCTGATCTTAGATGATCTAATATATCAATAATTTCATTATCAGTTTCAACACTAATATTACCAGCTTCTTTTGATGATATCAACAGCATTAATCTGCCCATCATTTCAGCAGTTGATGTAAATATTTTTTCACCGGTTCCAGTTTTTTCTTTTTCAGCTGTCTTTAACCTTTTAGAAAGTTCATCATAATCATCAACCAACCGACTTAATTCAGTTTGTCTTTCAATAGGATTTTTTATGTCCTTTGAGACAACTTTATCAGCTTTCATACGTATTTCATCTATTTCTTTTGCCTCACTACTCAAACTGCTAGAGTGATGACTACGATATATGTTATTTTTTATATTACAAATAGTTTTGATATAAAGATCAGCGATAATACAGTGTCGGTATTATCTGATACTGTCGCGGTAGCTTTCATTTTCCAGTTTTACATCGTCTAAATGTTTCTTATTTTCTTCTTTTATTTTTCAGTTTTTTTAATATCTCGTACTCTCACATTTTTAAAATCGTATTTTTCGTTAAACGATTGATACTCGTAATTTCTTATTTCGTCATTTATACTCTCTAGAGCATCTTTAAAATTTTGCTCTTCTTGGACATCTAGTCCATGTTCTTTTCTAAATGCTTCTTTTTTTTAGCTTTTTCTTCCTCATACATCTCCTCCAACATTATTTGACCTTTACTTTTTTTCATCATCTCGTCTAACATTCTTCCAATCGGACCAACTGATATTCTTTCTCATAATCTTCGTTCAAATTCTAGTGGATTATTCAACAGCCGTCTTAGTTCATCTTGTCTAGCAGCAGGATTAGCAATATGTTTTACAAGTTCTATAGCTAACTTTACCTTTTCTTCATCAGATCTTCTAATAATTTTTGCAGCAGCAGCTTCTTGTTGTTCTTTAACAAGCCCGACTAAACCTTTTTCCTGTAGTTGCTTAACTTCTTCTTCTGACAGTGGTTTATTTTCAGGCTGTTTTCCAAGTAGTGCTTCAGTAACTGGTTTGAGAACCATAGCTGTTGTTTCTGCAGCAGTTACTTGTTCACGTGCTTGCTGCACTTTTGTTTAAATGCTGCTTGAGATTGAGCAAGTTTTTTTTTTTAGATCTTCTATATGTTTTCTATACTTTGCTCGTTTATCCATAATTATTATATATAAATTTTATAAAATTTTAAGAAGTGGAAAACACCTTACTGCAAGTAACTGTCAATACAGCATCTGAACATTTTAGTTGGATCACGTGTTAGTTTATCAAATAAGAAAAAGTTATATTTATCTTTTGTAGCTTTAGGATATAATTCAATAAATTTTTCTTTTGTTACATCGCCGCATTGCTCGTTCGCGATATTTCTAACGTCAATATTGTCCAGTCCCCGAAATAATATAAAACAAGCAGTATTTCGCCTAATAAATCTATCTAGATTATAAAACCTTGAGCTAAATAAACAGAATTACATTTTTTATTTCGAGACAGTGAAAAATACGATCTTATTTTGTTCATTTCTACATTATTTAGCGGAATATCGTCAAAAACTACTATCTTATGTTCATCTGAACCAAGCTGATTAACTGGAACAAGATCTTCTGGTTGTTTGATAATAAAAAAATCCTCGCCAGCCTCAAGATCATCACGAAGTTTATTATTATATTCGCTAAGTAGCTCGTACTTATCTTGTTGCGGATTAATTGTGTAAATATAAACTCGATCGTAGTTAAAATTATTGCCCAGCAGTAAATTCATAAGCAAATTTGTTTTTCCCGATCCAGTTCTTCCAACAATAAGATAATGACAATCTGGAAGTTCATTGTTATGTTTATGTTTCACCAATCGCTCTGTATCAAAGTTTAATATCGACGATTTTGCCATTGTTGTTATACAATTTTATGTTATATAAAAATTGTCAGACAATAAATAAATAATGAGCTATTATACAAAATTTGGAACATTAAAAGGAGATTCATCAGCTGTAAGTACAACAACAATAACGAACGATAAGATTGATTTATCATGTTACCTGAACAAATCCGGTGACACAATGACAGGAAACCTGTTTATGTCAAATCAACGAGTACTAGGTTTAGAAACAGCGTATCCGCCAGTAAGAGTTGACCTTACACAAGCTGTCAGTTATGCACAACTAAAATCTGTTGATGACAACAAGTTGTCGTTGACAAGAGGAACTTTACGCGGTAATTTAGATATGTCAGAAAAAAAAAATAATAAATTTGGAGACCAGGTATCCACCAGCAAACTTAAATTATACACAAGCGGTAACTTATGCACAGTTGAGGTATGTGGATGATAACAAACTTGATAAAATCGGTGGAACGGTTGTAGGTAATATCAACATGTCAGGAAAAAAAAAATTTGGAGACTGCATATCCGCCTGAAAACTTGAATCAAACGCAAGCTGTAAGTTATGCTCAGCTAAAATCTGTTGACGATAATAAACTTAATAATGCCGGTGACACAATGACAGGTAATCTGTTTATGTCAAATTCAAAAATAACTGGATTACCGATAACCTCGCCACAAGCTGATGCTGATGCTATTAGTTATGGTCAGTTAAAAGAAGAACTTACCCCATACTTTAAAAAATCTGGTGGACCAATGTCAGGCAATATAAACATGAGAAATAATAAAATAACTACGACATATGTTCCAGTTAACCCTAATGATCTGACAAATAAAGCATATGTTGATAGTCTATCTAGTGGTATAAAACAAACTAAAAACAATGTTGGATATATTCCAATACTTTATAAAGCAACTGAAAATCGAGTTGGGTTTGAGGTAAGTGCATCAACATATTATCTCGAAAATTATCCTTATTACGCTTTCTCTGATAGACATGAGTGGACAACCAACGAAGAAGTTGAAAATTTTTGGATTAAAATTAAATGTCCCAATGCAGTTGCTATTTGGCAATTTCATTTGCGAGGTCGATTAAACTCTGGTGTTGGGCGAATTTATAATTGGCAATTGGAAGTATCAAATGACGATATCAACTGGACAACATTGTATAGCACAACAGACACTTACATTTCAACAACACAATATCTTAAAAATTCTGGCAGAAAACACTGTTAACAAGTACTTATATTTTCGAGTTAATGTTTTAGCTGCTGAACATCCATTTCCAGGACTGACAGCATTTCAGATATATACACTTGATGATCAAATTTAATCTAGTGTTATAAAATAATGTCAGAACCACCAATTATAACCATTGTGAAAGAATGTTATGATAATATTTTAAACCTCAACAAAGTGTTGGAGCCGTTAATGAAACAGCAAAAATGGTACAAAGTTTGAAAAAACTTAACATTGAATCGTTGAACAATCCAACATTGCCAGCAAATTTTGCTAATTTTATTCGCGTTATATATATGCGAGGACCACAACTGAAAAAAGCAATAGAAAACTTTGATATTATACGCAGATACTGTCATCCTGAGGATTGTCTAGAAGAACAAAAACAAGTTGAAATTATATTTAAAAAAATATTACTAGAGCTTGATTGGTCTAACATAGATTTGATAATAAAATCAGATTTAATAAAAGCACGAGTTTATAGTGGAAGAACACTAGAAGAAAGACGAATAAACGAAAATCATACTCGTCTTGACAAACTAGCGGGAAAAAAAATGAGAATAAAAAGATACAAAAAGTTATATGATAGTTTTTCAAAACGAGGTATATTTAAACATCTCGGTATGTACTACCATGACAAAGAAACCTTAGTTAAAATCGTTACTATGACGTCAGACGCAGAGTCAATTATTAAAGTGTACGCAAACGTAATTTTGCCAATGATACGTAAAAAAGACCCAGAATTTGATCCGATTATTGTTAACAAGTCTCTAAAGATAATCAAAACTTTAGACGATGAAATTAGTAATTTTAGTGATGATGAGCGAGAAAAGTTTTTGAAGAAGTCGATCAAACAACGTTGGAAGTAAAGTCTGATTCTTATTATGATATAAGTGAAGAAGGCGATGTTCCATTCCCATCATTCCAGTACTCTAGACAATTGTCATTACGGAATTATTACAATGAAATTAAAACAATACTCACAAATCCATATGAAAAATTATTGTTAAAAGTAGCTTCTGCTGTTGGTCTTCCTACAATTGAACTAGATCAGCTTAAGAAATTAATACTAGCAAATTTTGTAGTCGCATATGCAATTATCAGACAACATCTTGTTCTCAAAAATTACACGTTAGATCAGTTAAGTTTAGTATTAGGGTATATTGAAGAAACAGAAATCGATTACAGTAATTTGGTGAATAAAACAGATTTATATGAGAGTGAAGTAGGAAATAGTTTTGATTCATACGCTTGGTTAAAGAAACAATATGTACTAACAGATCAACGATATGATGATGCTTCGTCAGATGTTTATGATAAATACAGAGAGTTTTTAGCTGATCCTAACAATAATAAATTCCGCGAGTTTCTCGATTCGATTGTTGGTGCTAGAACTTTTGTCTTTGTATAAAATATTGTATAATGAAAAAACAAATCATCGATTTCAATCACATATCAGAAGAAATTCCAAAATAAGATGTTGACGCACTAGTACAATATTATAAATTTTATCATAAAAACCTTTGGTGTGTAAAAGGATGTTATAAATACTACCTCAGAATACTTCGAGTAATATCATATTTGCCATTATTAATGACTAGCTCTGGCATAATATCAAGTGGAGCATTATTAAATCCATTTTTGTTAATTATTTCTTGTTTTCGGTGTCTTTCTTTCAACGGCATTTAAGAAGATCGAACCCAAGCTTGAGACGAAAAAACAAAAATGCTTGTAAGATAGCAATTATCACTTATAAAAAATTACTTGATCAAATAAAATCTTACTTGCGAGGTGTAAAATATGATATGGACGATTTAATACGCGAGTTTCGTATTATTGATAGTATCTTAACGGATATTCTGCCAATGAGAGTCAGCAGGTATGAAAAAGATCATCATAAAATATGGTTACAACAGTAGTAAATGTTTAGTAATATCTTTCTCCGACAAAATTGAAAAGTGTGGGGTCTCCTCTCCAAGATCGAAAAAAAATTTCTGGCCACTCCAATAAAATATTTTTAGTCTTATTTTGAGCTGAAAATGACTTCTTAATAAAATTACAAAATAGGTTTGGTTTAGGATCCGCCTATTACTTTACTGAAATTTGGATGAGGGTGATTTTTTGAGGAGAGGTGGTGAAAAAAATGTCAGAATATATTTATTTTGAAGGGGTGGGTGTCTCTGGTCTAGAATCCGCTTTTGGTTTAGGATCTGCCTTCTTAACTACTACTGCTATCCTATGTGTCACGAAGAATGAACTAACATTGGATTTGCCGTTTTTAAAAACTTTAACAGAAAAATGATGCAACCATGCCAAAAAAATCTTAATTTCAGCACGCCTAATTATGTTTTTGTTTGATAATGTAGCAAAAGAAGTCTGGTCTCAATAGCTCACAAGATAAATTTTTGCCCAGCTAACGATAAACAACGCTTGTAACATTGAGAAAAGCCTTGCTAAAGTTAGTGTAGAGTTGGTAAAATTGTAAAGTTTGTACGAAAAAAATAAAAATAAAGAATAATTTAATAAAATAATGAATGAAATTTGCCTTACTCAATACTGACTGTTTGAAATGCATATTGCTGAGAGTTACGTACGTAGCAACTTTAGTGGGAATCTTAAATTTAGGGCAACCAAATGTTCCCCCCGCCTCCCTGCACCCTCTTTTGGAGGAATGCAAGTTAGTTCCTTGTTTTAAAATTAAGTGCATGTGTTATTCTTGTTTCCGTCCTGTGTTTTCTCTTCTTTCGTTCCATGTATGATAATCTTGCAAGGAGTGAAGGGATTATGGGGATGGCATGGGAATAGTAGTATTGTTTAAAAGAGAATTTAGGTACTGTATAGAGGGATTAGGAATTTTAGTTTATTTATAACAGGATCTGAGGATAGTAAGGTATAGGGGAAAATATGTGATGAATAGTAAATATGGAGTGCTGATTTTACATAAATGGGTGCTAAATAATGCATCAATAGGTATTGGTCAGTCAAAGTGTATGTTACATATATGGGCATTTTAACATTACGTTTCCTGCCACAAGTCAGAGAAACCTAATTATGTTAACCCTGCAGCGTAATGTTAATTTATGTTACAGGCAATATGGCCCCAATGTAATTAATGTGATCTTGTCGGCATAACTGACAATCAGAGTTCCATAATGTTAAACGTATTGACATTTTTAGCATAGAATTGCCCATCTTGACCACATAGTCCACAGACCATTTAACACACGATTGACGTTTGGGTTTCAAGTACTATTAATATTACCGTTTTGAAGTGTGATTTTTTTCCCCTGCAATATAAATAATGAATACTGTTGGGTTGCAATAGTATGTCAGTGTTCTTTTAAGTTGGCAAATTAGTAAAATATGTCTGTAAATTTAACAAAACCCAAGCCAAAATTCTACCCCACTCATCAATCTTGAACTACAATTCAGGATTAATTTCCATGTAGGATATATATTTTTGTTTAGGGATAGTGAAAAAAAAAGTTAGTATATGTCGTTAAATGTATCGATTCATTATTCTCTCCAGCGTGACTTTTCTCTTATTTTGCTATATGTGTGATAGTATTGCTGTTGTTGTTGGGATCATCAGGTTGGTAACGGAATGGTAGTTTTCGTTAAAAAGGGCTCGGTAGGTAACATATAAAATGAAAGAGATTTTACTTTGTTTATAAGGGGATTATATTGAAATTATAGAGCTGGGTAGATAGCCATTATGTTAAATCTATGGATATTTCTAACTTTACACCCTCCCTCCCTTTAGCCATATAGATCCATAATGGTCAGTCTGTGGGACCTTTAAAATAACATTTTCCTTTGTCGCTATAAATCCGCAGAATTACATCCCATTACTAATGGACTGTCTACAAGGGTATGAAAATAGAATAGTGAAAAAACTTCAATCGGAATAGCGTGTGTACTTCTCGTTAATTTTCCAACTTGGCCCTCAAGTGTCGGCCTATACTACTTACACCACATCACTTTTTGATAGGAATATTGTAGCTATATTGTTCAGTTGTGTGACGTATTGTAAACATGTCATTTGATTGAGATGCAAACCACATTTGGTAACTGCCTTGCAACCATTGCTTTAGGTCGTGAAAGTTTTAATATATGATGGTAAATAATGCATTTAATGTTGCTGCTGATGATGATAATGTTGCTGATGATGGCAACGATTCGTCATAAAGTTTCTTTCTCTTTGATCTATTTGATATTGTTGTTATGTCAGATGCATGCACAAAAAAACAATTACAGCAGTATTCATCTCGCAGACAAGTTATGATTGATGTTTGACAGGTGCGCGTTGTCACGTGATAAGTGTTTCCAGAGTTACTATGGCCAAACCGACGATTGTTTTCTACAATATGGCGGCCATCTGGGGCGGCACGCACAAACACGTTAGAAGATAAGTCAAAAACTTTAACTAGGTAAGTTTGAGCAAGTTTATTTAAGTTTGATATCTGTTGTTTCTTTCATGTAGCATGCCAACACATTAATTAATTTGAGGCAGCATTGAAATCTGTTATCAATTTCGACTCGATAAAGTAGCAGGCTACCTGCTTGGCTACAGCAGAACGCTGACAGTGTCAGGCTGGTAACACGATAGTTTAATTCATCACAGTGGTGTGACTTACCAAATATTCTATTTCATGAGAAACATAAGGGCTGTTAAAGTTGCTTCACGAGGGTATCTTGAGAGAATGACTTGAATCAGGAGTCACATCCTTACAAGGGATGAAAATGAGTGGTATGTTTTCGTTATTCATTTCACTCCTCAACCCACAGGGCTCGTTACAAAGAAAATTAAGAGTATCCGTCAATGAATAGAGGGTTGGCAGTTATATTGTTACATGTTGCCCCCACCCCCGACCTCTATTCATTGACGGATACTCCAAATTTTCTTTGTAATGAGCCCTGTGCCTTCATCTGTCACCACCCACCCCCCGATTAATGAGGATTCTGAGTGTTCTCTCTCTCTCTCTCTCTCTCTCTCTCTCTCTCTCTCTCTCTCTCTCTCTCTCTCTCTCTTAAGATTATATTATAAGCCTCTTGTTATTTTAAAATATCCTAAACATTCAGAATGAAAGATGATACTCAGGATACTGTATATTGATACTTCTATTACTTGTATCCATCCCCACCTAGTACTAATATTAGTACCCCTACTTCATGGATGTATTGGTTGCTTAAACATTCCTGAATATATTAATGGAGCAGCAAGCTGAAATTCACACTCAGCATTTTTGTCAGCATATAGCCAGAGAGAAAATATCGCATACATATCCTCAAAAAAATCAAATTATCTTCTTATTTAATACCAGTATTACCGTAGTTCAAAGCTGAAACACTAGTAAAATAATGTTTATGTTCTTCATGTGAAAGTTTGTTGCCTGCCAAGCCATATCCTGTGGCCCACAAAATGATTGGTGTCACAATGTGTCACGAGAGATAACAAAGGTGGTGCAACCCATGGGCCATCAAAAATGATCTCAAGCGGCCCTCAGCGTGGTTTGAGTTTGAAACTTCTGATCTAAGAATACTTCCATTTTCAGCTTTGTTTTTTGATGTGCCATATATAGACATTGCATCCTTTTATGAAAATGTAAACAGGTCATAGAAAATGTTGTGTGTATTGAAAAACATATAGAATACCCAATTATGGTATAGCAATTATTTATTTGAAAAATGAATTCCTGCCAGAATCAGGTGTTCTCAGTCATGTGGTCAAAGTACAGTTAGTGTAAACATTCAAGTATATTTTACCTTACATAGGCTTGATAACTTTATTATAAGCCAGACTTCCTAAAAAGCATAATTCTACTTAGTAGATATTTCCTCCTGTCATCTTTTGTTGTTCACAGTAGTTTTATTTGCTCCATTGCAAGGTAAAGGATCACTTCGTAGCCTTGATCATGTTGAGTTTATGAACTTAAGCCATCATAACCAATCCATACCTAGCTGCCTTCATTTAGCTGCTTCTTTGTGTGCCCATATATTCAGCTGGTAAACGGGTAGGGTTAATGCAGGAGTGTTACCATCTTGTTATCAGTAGGCATCATTTTTTGTATCTTTTCTAGTGGATTTTAAGTTACTAGATTCTATTTTGTTATTATCTTCAGCAAGGCTGCAAGATTTTCATGTTAAAGAAAATTACATAGACACTGTGCTTAAAAAAACTCAGGACCATCTGGAATAATTAACTGGATCAATAATTAATGGATTAGTTTTTATTTTAGCCCAAGATTTCATGTAAATCTGACATAAATTCTTCTCACTTCTTTTAAATTTCTCAATTTTGTTAGGATTTACTTGGATACATTTTAAGGAGTATAAGAGTTTTACCAATTTAGCAACATGGCTCCATAAGAAAACCATGGTAGTACAGTCAGTAGAAGATCAGACTTGTAATTCAGGGGTCTTTGATTTATTATCAGCCCAGACCAGAATGGGTCAGCTGCCTCAGTGTGTCCTTGGCAAAGGCACTTAGTTCACATTTCCTTGGTATGATATAGCAAAATAAAGTGTTGAAAGGTCCAATAAAAATCAATCATGAAAACAGCTTTGTGAAAACATAATTTTTGCTTTAAATTGTGTGAGTTTCATAAGAACAGACTGCATATGTTATAAACATTGTGTCAATCATGTATTTGTACACACAAGAAGAGTTTATTTCCTTTGTGACTATGTTGCAAGCTCTCCCCTTTTGAGGTGCATTATTTCTCGCATGGTTGATAAAAGTATATGTTCCTTAAGTGGTAAAAAGACATCAGACATGCATAATAGTCATTTCCAAGAAAATTATGATGGTCTAGATTGGTTTTAGCAGTTGGTTCCTTAGCACCTGCAAGACATTGTGGTACTGTATTGAGAAACTTGGGGTCAGTATGAATATTTTTATATACATGTACCTGTCAGGGGTATATAGGATTAGGCTTGTCTCCCTTACTTGTACATATATCTTGAAATTCTTGTATGTGCAGCCAGTCCCACACCTTTGCATGTAGTGTGTTGCAACTTGGCAGACATAATTGGCATTGGCATATTGTTCAGTTGTGACCCTGTGATGCATGTTACCAGAGATATATCCCTTTCTTGGTGTTAAATGGATATGCTTATATATTATTTATGATAAATCCTCTGGGTACAGGTAATCTCACAGCTTTGAATGAATCATACAGTAACTCTGGAGACATAATTGACATGAGGCTAACGTGCATATATTGTTCTCTCATTATGATCAGATGCATTTTTCAGAGTTGTGTCCCTTTTTGGTATTGATATTTATACTGTTGGTGGAACTAAATAGTATTGTACAGATCTGCATGAATCATGTTGAATGGAAGTCCACCCACTGCCATACATTATGATGGAGTCATCAACATACATAGTGTTTTTATGCTTGTAAGAGAAACTGTAATTAAAACATTTCTGTGACATATTTCATTAGGTTATTTCACCCATTTATTTTCACATCCACTCAACCTGTAACAGCATGTAATAATCAGTAAAACTTTGCATTTTCAACCCATTACAAATGAATGCCAAACAAAATCTTGGAAATTACTGTAGTAAAGTCTTGTCAAGTTAAATCTAAATATGTTTATCTTTTCAAAGACATAAGCAGAATAAGCAGACATATCGTGAGTCATGAAAACACAAAGGTAATATTCTTTGTGTCCAGAATTAGTAATATTTTGAACATAATGTCTGGTGACAATAGCACACTTCAAACCATAAGCATTTTAGTTTTTTATTTCAGTTAATTCTTAATAAAAGTTAATTAGGGCTTTCTCTGGTTTTCATACTTCACTAAGCATTTGACGTAGTTGATTGGAGTTGGGGTGCTGTTGCACGTCTGTGAAGTTAGTGGACAAACAGATTCAAATTTCAGTGCGGATCTTAATCACCATAAATTATAATCTCAGTTATGTAATAGAATAATTCAAGAGGAGGTAAAAAGCGGTAACCATCATGGGGTGACATATCCAACTTAGTATTTATGATCTTTGGGGCGACTTCTCCAGATGCAGTGGGTCAATTTCTCCAACCGCTATGGGGCAACTTCTCCTGACAACTGGGACGAGTTCTCCAAAGGGCAAGTTCTCCATGGGGTGAGTTCTCCCAAGGTGAGTTCTCCATGGGGCAAGTTCTCCACTGTTCACAATAACCCATTTGTTTCTGATTGGATTTTGGCCAAAGTTTATAGGCTGTTTGATATTGATGAGGTCTTGGCTGAGACTGATTGCCAGCTTTCTACACTATCATTTGGCTGAGTTATTTATATATCTGGGATTGATGGATCCACCCACTTTCATTTCACTGCAGTTACTCCTTTTAAAAAAATACCAATGAGTACAGATAGACTACATTTTTAGACAGTACAGTTGCATACAACTAATAAATTTGACAGGTTACAGTTTGGAAAGATACAAAATATTGCATCATGTTTCAATACATGCCACTTTTCTTTATTCTAAGAATGGGTAAATTTTTCACAGTCAGGTTACTTAGTTTTTGGAACATATAATTGCAGACTAAAACAAAGCAAAACAGTCACTGAATTATCACTTGGCATTTTCAAAATTTGTAGGCAGATGATCTTTTACAGTACTCTGTATGTGTACCTGACATGTTAGTGTTCAATTGTGCTTTTCACATGAAAGTACATGATAGATTATTGCTAAGTTATGCTGTTAATGTGAAAAATACAAGACAGAGTTGTGGTCAGTTGTGCTCTTCAAGTGAAAAGTACAGAACATAGAATTGTATGCTCTTCATGTGAGAAGTACAGGATAGATTAATGCTAAGTTGTGCATTTTATTTGAAAAGTACAGGACATAGTAGTTCTCATCTGTGCTCTTTATGTAAAAAGGACATGACATAGCAGTGTACAGATGTGCTCATAATGTGAAAAATACAGGGCAAAGTTGTGCTCAGTTGTGCTCTTTACATGAAAAGTATACTAGAACAAAGTAGTTCTCAGTTGTGCTCTTTACATGAAAAGCACAGGACATAGTAGTTCTCAGTTGTGCTTTTACATGAAAAGTACAGGACAGAATAATTGTCAGTTGTGCTTTTTACATGAATAGTACAGGACAGAGTAGTTCTCATTTGTATGAATGTATGCTGTGTAAATAGCTCCCTTTCAGCAGTTAAAAGTAGAAAAATATTTTGACATAATTTAAGCTTATGCTGGGTGTTACTGAAGTATGTAATTTACCTATTGATAGAGGCAGTTTTTTATATTCAAGAAGTAATTGAGGCTATGAGCTATGAGTTGTCTTTTCTTTACTATCCACCTACCAGAAAAGCAACATTGTTGAAGTCAGGATAGCACATTATTTAAGTGCAGTGGCCATATTTATATTTTAAAATGTTCTTTTGATACCTTCAATTATTTGATAAATCCTGAAAAAGAGAGGTTGATATAGGATATACAGACTTGAATTAATGTAAATATATAATTACAGTCATTTTGAATGTTATTTATTTGTTAATATGACTGAAAATGCTTTTCAGGGAAATCTATTTTTATTTATGTTCTCACTCCTCAGTTTGAGTCAGTCATGTGCTTAAAGACTATTTTTATACCAGTGGTTAATTATCAGTGTCAGTGCAATGTAATATAGAGCCACACTGTTTAAACTTACTTAAAAGTCAAGTTCAGCTGCAAGCAACATAGATCCTAATCAACCAATGCATAATGTGCAGAATATCAGGATCTATGTTATTTATTACTGATTACTTCTAACAACTGAATAGAACCAGATCTGCCAGTATATTGTGTGATGGCAGATCAAGGTCTGTGTAGTTTGCAGTTGGACTTGACTTTATGATCACATATACACTATATGGTATATCTTTTCAAATTCTTTTCTGGTAATAAAAAAATGGAAATTTGATAGTTCCATTATCCTTGATTGAGCTGGACTGTCTTAGTAAATACCTAATGTGATCTGTTGGAACAGCAACATGAACTGTAAATAGAATTTCTTGGTGCAAGAGAAATTGGTTTTGTATGCTCAAATAACTAGTGTGTACATAGTATATTCATCTAGGTTTTCCATATGTAAAACCCCTTACCATGCACCTTGTCAAAAGAGATCACTAACTGAGACAATTGTTTTGCACCAGGATGTGTCCAATGACAATTTTCCAGTTGACAAGGTTGTGGATTTTTTTATAAGGGTACATTGTGACTTTGCATTTTTGTGCTTTTGATCTGTTTACTTTGTATTTTAGTGCTTTTACCCTGTTTTGCTGTTATCTTTGTTTTGTATGCCTTTTTTTGATACCTAAGCTTTTATTGCAAGGATTCTGCTGCTGTGCTGTTAAACCCTATACATACATAGATACAGACCCGACTGGCTGTGTGTGTGAAGTGCCTGATGCACACGGGCGCCTTTTCATTTCCTGTTCGTTTTATTCGCAATTTATTCCAAAAAAAAATTTTGGAAAGGCGCCAAACATTCATTGCACACACAAGAAAAACACCACGTGCAGGGCCTGCATAGATACATAGATACATACACATTGTTTTTGCACCAAGTTGCAGTTTTTTTTCTTCTTTTAGAGATTGGTTGAATTTGTTTGCACTTTACAGAATTTTCTAAACACTTTTGGGTAATAAATCAATTTCAGAATCGCTGTGGTTAGATATGAATTACACGTGTTAATACTAGATTGCATGTACGATGACATGTTTTGGCATAAAATGTCAGCACCTCACACTCCTGTCCTTAATAATGCTGTAAAATCTGGCTAGTATGTACACACATGAAAACAAACTCATACACAGAATAAGAGCACATAGGTCTTACTGTAGTTTTTAAGTGAAAATAAACTCATGCATATGTGTGCAGAATAAAACAAATTTTAAGACCTAAACATCACTCTTCTGTTTCCAGTTTTATAAATGAGTATGACTAATTATCTGTTTAACTAATTCTGTTTTATTGCTATCTGTGGTGTGTTAGCTCACTTGGTTGAGCATCTGAATTGTAGTCCAAGGGTCACAGGTTAGATACCCTCTCAGGTCAGCCTGGGTTGGCTGCTCTGGTGAGTCCTTGGGAAAGGTACCTAGATCACATTTCCTCTGCATGATATAGTGTGTGTGTGTGTGTGTGTGTGTGTGTGTGTGTGTGATTTGTAATTTTAATAAACTTTAGCACTTTTTCAGTCATATTGCTACAATGTCTGCAGTGTGGCAGTTTATAGTGATGTCTAGCATTGGGGCATCATACTGCAGACATGTAACATCATGTCCCACCAAATCACATTATCTGACCAGACCTAACACTAACCTCTTAATACTGATTGCTTTGCAGGAAAGCTGTTAGTACCATTTTTTATAAGACTTTGGTATGACTTGGCTGGGGCTCAAACCCGCAACCTCTTGCATCCATGTTTGATATAGTCAATGCAGTAAAATGTTAATTATTTGGATGCTAATTATTTGAATTATTGGCTCATATGTACTACCATCATGTCCCTGAAAGTTTTACTTGTTACTGTGTACATGTTTATGTACCTATCAGTGAAACTAATTTGTCAATTACTAGACTTACATGGAACCGAGTAACAGAAATCAGAAACAAATGTAATCAAATATGCTCTCATAGAATATTAATTACATTATATTCCTCAAGTAAAAAATTAATGTAATTAGGATAGAGGGACGGGGAGAGTTTATTCTTCCTTCTGTTTCTTGCTAAGAGAGTACTACTAAGAAATACATAATTTTCCATACAAAAATCCCAGGCTAATAAAGTATGATTATTAAAGACTCATTAGGTCTAATCAAAAGCATTCTTTAGTCCAAACCTCAGTTACGATCAGTGGTGACTTAATGGGTGATAAAACTGAATCATCTACAGACACAGGCATGAATAGGGGCCATGTCAGCCAAGTTTATCTTGATCAGTGTCCATTGACACTCATGCACACTTTAGTAATGGGTTTTATTATTTAAAGTATCATAATATTTTTTATTGTTTCTCCTTTTTTTGCTTGTGAAAATGTGAAATATTTGTCCAGTTACATGTGCTAATGCATATACAGTCAAACAAGATTATTGGACCAGTTAATCCAAATATTTTCACTCACAGTTCCCCTTTTGGACCCAAATTCAGTTACATAGATGACAGATTATCTGGATGAAATATGTCCCCTGATGGGTTTGGGTAATCAACATTTTTCTTTAGATGGCGATCTTTATGTAATATGCTGTTAAATTTGATTCATAAGCATAATGGAAACAAACAAATATACCATGGTTACTTGCTTATAAGTCAGTCAAACTGCAAACTACAAAGATCCTGATCTGCCTATCATAATGCACCTACAGATTAGGGTCTATGTTGTTTGTTCAACTGATTACTCCTAACAAACTGCACAGACCCAGATCTGCTGGTGCATTATGCAAAGTCAGCTCTCGATCTGTGAAGTTTGCAGTTGAACTCTTTTTATTAGGTGTTTAATGTAATTAAATGATGTTTACACAAAGAATGGATTCCAGTCAATGCCCATTATGTGGGTCAGAAAAAGGGCTCCGCTGCATACCACTGCAGTTCCATTCTCGGCATGCAGCATCGTTTGGGCATTCTGTCCCCAATCCACTCGACTTACAGAGATAACAAGTTATGGCGACTCTGCCTCAATACAGCGGCAATTCTGCCTTAACAGTTATGTTAGTCAGTCAAACATTGGCAATTCTGCCTTGACATCAGTCATGCTGGTGATTCTGCCTCATAGATAGGGCATGTTGGCCATTCGGCCCTGACATCAGTCATACTGGCGATTCCGCCTCGTAGATAGTGCTTCAGTCATACTGGTGATTCCGCCTCACAGGTAGTGCATGTTGGCTATTCGGCCCTGTAATCAGTCATACTGGCGATTCCACCTCATAGATACTGCATGCTTCTATTCCAGCATACCACATTAACCTCATGCAGCGGAGGGTGAGACCCAAGGAATGACAAAGATGTATACATATATATTGTTTTATAATGCTAAATAGTGTTATTAAAGAGTTGATATTACTTCTCAATTAGTTCATCTTACGCTACAATGTATCATATTTGCAGTTCACCTGTCAGTCAGTCCAGCTATTGGTACATGAGTGTTGGGTGAATTAGCGATTTCAGTTATGGTCCACCTGTCCATCATTCCATCTATTTTTATAATGTGTAAAAACTGAATATATATATGGTATCAGAATAAATGTCACATGAAAAATAAGTGCATATGTCATTTACACTTATTATCCAGATTTGACAGTAATGGAATTTGTACACACCCAAAGTTTTAAAGTTTTTATATTGCAGATTTTTGTGAATTTTCGGTGAAAATTTTGAATTTTAGATACATTTTTGTGGTTGCCCAGAAATAACATGTATTTCCATGACCATAATTAGGTTTGAGGACATTTTCTGCACATACAAATCTTGGCTATAAAGTGATCACCATGTATTGTGATTTTTAGTTGGGTACTGTACTTCTAGAGGTTTTAAGTCCAGCTAAATTACATGCACCTGGTATTTTAATTGTTTGGACAGGGACCTTTCTAAAACAGGATAAAATCTGATGTGTGTAACAAAAGATCAGCAACGTAATTTTCTTGTTAAAGATTATTTTTCTCCCAGTGCAGTCTTAGGGCAGTTTGTGTCATTTGAATACATTCTTTGTACTGTGTAAACTCATACCAAATTGTCTGTGAAATACAGCCAAAACTGTGAGTTGTTGTCTGTAATGGTGTATCTATAGGATTTAAGTTGTTTAAAGGCTCATTGTTTTGCATAAATTGTTTTCATAATTGTATATTTTTATTGTGCATTGGTGATTCTTTTTTTTCTGTGACATGCAACTCCTTTGAGTGCACTTTTGCAAAAATTTAAAAGTCTGCCTGGGGAATTTTTTTGCGGCTGCCATAAAGTGGGATATGTTATGTCTCATGATAGCTGGCTGGCTGGCTGTAATCATGTTCATATCAGCACAGTCGCTTGAATTATCAACCATGTACAGTTGCCAAACTGTGTAAGTGTCTTGCATTTGCAGACAGAAAGAACTATTGATTTTGAAATCAACAGCTCAGTAGTCAAGGTCACTGTGACTTACAGAAGAAAAATGGTTTCCGTGGAATAATTCTAGCTGTGTGTCATCTACTGTTACCAAACTTTGTGCATGGCTTGAACATAGGGAAAGAAAGAACTCCTGTTAATTTTGAAGTCAAAAGTTCAAAAGTCAAGTCACTGACTGACAGTAGAAAATGGTTTCCATGCAGTAACTCTCATTGATCACAATCTACAGTTACCAACTCTGTGGATGGCTTGTTTTTTGGGAAAGAAAGAACGATAATGATTTCAAGATCAAAAGGTCAAATGCCAAGGTCACTGTCTGAAAGGGGGAAAATGGTTTGTGCACAATAACTTTCATGGATGGCTTAAATTTGGGGTAAGGAAAAAGCCATTTAATTTTGAGGTCAAGAGGTCAGAGGTCAAGGTCACTGACTGAAAGAAGAAAAGTGGTACCTGTATCATCATTTCAGTTTTATGCATAGAGACCGATTAAACATGGTGCAGGTGTATAATGTGCCTTTCATGGTATTCTTCTTAAACATTTCTAAGCACAAATTGCCTTATGATGGACATAGGAACCGCTATAGCTCAGTTATTAGCATACCTATAACCAGACTTATGAGCAGAAGGTCCTGTGCTGGGTGGGGTGGGGTTAATTTAAAAAATGCCCAGACCAGTCAGTGTTGACCACTCTGTCATGTCTCAGTGCAGGTTGGTTACACCAGTTTGCCTCAGCACAATGTAACTTTTTTTTATTGATATTTTGTTAAACACCAATCATTCAGTCAGTCAGTCCCATGATTATCTCTTTGTTGCAAGGAGTTTTGCATTGTATTAATATATCTTACCAACTGTAGGTCTTCAAAGATCTTTCTGTCAGCTCTATATTTACAACATTCAGTTGAATGTACCAAAACTGATCAGGTTATGCACATAATTGGTTTTGCATAGATATACATGTGGGTTGGTTATTCCAAAATTTATCTATATATCTGTTCTGAAATGCTTTGAAAGATGGTGCTGATGTAACTTCTTTATGTAGATAGTTCCATATATAAGATGCTCTATTCATAAATGGGGTGCTGTAGTAACTCAGATTGGTTGTAGGTTCAATACCCACCTTTGCCAGCTCAGGTTGACTTTTTCAGTATGATACAGTCAATGAAATGCTAAGAGTGCTAAGAAAACTAACCAAATCTGATGATTTGCTAATATTCAATAATTGAAGATCAGCAAATTGCTTGTGATTTTCTTAACTACTTTCAGTAAAGAAAGCATATTGTAGAAAGAAACCTGAAAGGTAGTGGTCCATAACAGCTCTTAATCTTGCAAGAATGCCATTTTCCTAGTTGCAGTGCCATGAAACAACAAACCAGATTCTTGAGCCTGAGGAAGCTATTATAAATTTTTTAAAATGTTAATCAGGAAATAGTTCTCAGTTTGACTTCATTGGAGTCTTCATTTTAAATGCAAAAGTTTTACTTTCTTTTGTTACAAAGGGAAAATATATAATCTACTTTCCTTGTCAGCAGGCAGTTTTATCCTTTATTGTATTTAATGTGGACATAACTCCGTTAGCAAGAAATCAATATCATAAATGGTTAGTACTGCTTGATTGAGCTGCTTATGAATTGCTGCCAACTCATGCAGCAAGCATTATGTACCATACATACTCATTTATAAGATGAGTTTAACTGCAAACTGCATAGACCCAGATCTGCCATCACTTAATGCATAATGCCTCATAGTTTCATTGATGCAGGCCTGACTAAAATATATAATTTTATATACTTGAGTATGTTTCCTTTAAAAGAATACTTTAAAGGTGGTGTGAACTCCATAAACTGTTCATAGGCAGCAGTTTGAACTCCATCAACTGTGCATAGGCAGCAGTTTGAACTCCATCAGCTGTTCACAGGCTGCAGTTTGAACTCAAGCTATTCACAGGCAGCAGTTTGAACTCCATCAACTGTTCATAGGCAGCAGTTTGATTTCCATCAACTGTTCATAGGCAGCAGTTTGATTTCCATCAACTGTTCATAGGCAGCAGTTTGATTTCCATCAACTGTTCATAGGCAGCAGTTTGAACTCTATCAACTGTGCATTGGCAGCAGTTTGAACTCCATCGGCTGTTCGTAGGCAGCAGTTTGAACTCCATCGGCTGTTTATATGCAGTAATATGAACTCCATCAACTGTGCATTTGCAGCAGTTTGAACTCCTTCAACTGTTCACAGGCCACCATTTTGAACTCCTTCATCTGTGCTTTGGCAGAGTTTGAACTCTATCAACTGTTCACAGGCAGCAGTTAGAACTCTTATCAGCTGTTCACAGGCAGCAGTTTGAACTCCATCAACTGTGCGTTGGCAGCAGTTAGAAAGTGTATGTACAGCTTTTGTTGGTGATTAATGCTGCACGTTCTTGGATAGTGCATACAGACATTAGTCCTTATGTTACAGATCTGAGGACTTGGGTTCAATTCTAGGTGTTGTCAGAGTTAAGTATAATAATGAATACCTGCCATGGTAGTTGGTTTGCTTTTGCAGAAAGAGAATTGAAGATTTTTAAATGTTACTGATGTATTTTACTAGCACAATTTGCAAGATGTCAGCCTTGAAAGAGTGGGTGATCTATGTCATTTATTGTCTGTCCATACCACCATCTATCTACCATATTCTTGGTATTTAGTTGATACTTCTCTGTTTACTAAATTTGCAGAAGCAAAGAAAAGGTAGCATGGCTGCATCTTTGGGTAAACATTTCACAGAATGTAATTGGGTAACAGTGATTCAGTTTTCCAGAATGATTGATCCTTTTGAACTGTGTCTTCAGTATTCAGAGCAGTATTTTCAAAACTCCTTACTAATTCCCACTATACATGATTTGTATATATCATATTGTTTTGTATTATTTAATGAATCTGTTTTGAATATATAACTGGGTTACTTTTACTTGCTTTTCATAGTTAACAGTGAGGATAAGTCATGTTAAATCATTTCTTCATTCAATGGGATGAAGAAGTGGGCTGTTGTATTTGTCCTATGTCACTGTATGTTGCTCTTTTTAAGAAATGGTAAATGTGGCAAGAAAATGCCAACAACAACTGGTGAGTAAACTGCCCTTAAAAAAATCCCCAATTACTACAAGTCAGGTGACAGTTAGGGAAACTGAACCTTGGCTTATTGGATCATCAAGGGAGAATACTTTATTCAGTTTTATTATTATGAATTGGTATTGATGGCATCAGTTTGTCTGTTATTGTACCAGGGATGTTAATTATTTATGAGAAGGCTTAATTAAATTTTCCAGTGGCCTTTGATCGCTTCATCACTGATTTCTAATGGTGGGTTTGTTTTACAGTAAATAGGTAGATAACCTGAAAGCTATTTCAAGTGTGTTGTGATAATTAAGTTGCACCAGAAAAGGTGAAGATACAGCTATGCTTTGTTTTGAAATGATCATTGTAGTGAAGCCATTACTCTACAGCAAGATTCATTTAAATGGAGTAAATTAATGTTTCAAACACAATATTGGATTTAAGACTACTGTTACGAGTATATAACTCAGAAAAAGAACTCTGATGAAATGTACCCTGGGGCAAGAGATCACTTATATAGACTCAACTGTAAGTACTAATGATATATTTAATATTTTCTTTTCATAAAATATATTATTATTGCAATTAATGTAACACAAAGAGTCATCTGTCGAGCTTGACATAATATATTTTAATTAACTGAGTTATCATCAGAAATAAAGTGATATTATTTTTATTATTATTATTATTATTATTATTATTATTATTGTTGTTGTTGTTGTCACAAGCCCATGTATTGTAATATGTCAGAAGATTCAAAATGCTACTATTTATGATTTCATATAAAACATATTCTTCCTCAGCAGCATTATTTGTCAAGTATTGTATTTATTCCCCCCCCCCCTTTTTAACCCACACAAGACTGAACAGTGTAGATACAAGCCTTGAGATCATAAAACCCTGAGCTTGTGTCAGGGTTGAGTTTCTACTTTCAATCAGTCAGAAAAGAGCTTTAAAAGTGTTGCCATTTGTTATTTGTCTAAACCTCAAGCTCAAACTCAGTCACAAGAGTTTTGCTCTTTGCAGGTCTGATCTTGTAATGACTAAGGCTTTTTAGTAAAACAGAGTAGACCTTGTTCTGGCAGCATATTATGTGACGGCAGAGCTTATTCTATGCTTTTTGCTGTTGGGTTCTATAAGACATGAGCAAATATGGTAAATTATAGATTCAGGTCAAATGATGTGAGTCAGCTTTAATTGTGTGACAAGCTATTGACTGTGGAGAAGGTAGGATACTTTTAGACTATTTAGAATGTAAACCAGAATTTATGACACTGAGTTGTAGAAGCCCAAATAACATGCTATCATTGTCAAAATTAACTTGGACCTGCTTAAAACAGGCAATTTCAGAAGGCCTGAATGTCCCTGCATACAACAGGCAGTGACAGAAGGTCTGAATGCCACTTAATACAACAGGCAATGTCAGAAGATCTGAATGTCTCTGCATACAACAGGCAATGTTAGAAGGCCTGAATGGCCCTGCATACATCAGGCAATATTAGAAGGCCTGAATGTCTCTGCATACAAGCAATGTTAGAAAGCCTGAATGTCCCTGCATAACAGGCAATGTTAGAAGGCATGAATGCCCCTGAATACAGCAGGCAGTTTTGAAGTATTGAATGCCCCACTATACAACAGGCAATGTTGGAAGGATTGAATTTACTCCCTGACAACTCAAGATGTGCCAAAGCTTATTCATTATTTTAAAGTGCTTACATCATACTGTTAAATCCTAACTGACAGTTTATGTCTGCTTGGTTTACTCAGTATTGCTCTTTCACCCAATTCCTGGATCTTCATTTGCATACTGCTTTTCACCACTACTGTTATTACATCAGAGAATGATCACAAGAGATTTGGTGCCATGGTAAGCAAACATGGGCACATCTGAAGGGTTATAAATGTGCTGATAGTTGACTGCAATTAAGGTGAAGAATATGCACCCACAGTTCGAATGTTTAAGTACAACAAAATGTGTACTTAATATTTTGTTCAAATAACGTGCCTTGTAAGTCAATACATAAAAAATTGGGTGTACAAAATTAGATTATTGGTAGGTAATGTTTATAGTACAGACAATTGACCTATCATTACTTGTCAATCATGCTGATCAATTATCCAACCAGTGAGCATAAATTTGACACACCTCCAGGCATTGTTTATGTCCGCCATTTCCTCCGACAAGCAGCTTGTGGCAGTAATGAATTGATTATGGTAAATATTAAAATTTTGGAAATGATTTGTTGATTTCTCGAATGATAAGGATGAAAAGAAGGAAATGGGAGCCTTGTAATTCTGACTGTCGATATCCAGATCGTCTTAATGGAGGAATTAGATTTATTCCTTTCCCGAAACATAGACAAAACTTCGATGGATAAAGACTTTTTTGTGGTCATGTGTACGATCAGCTGAATATGGAAACAGTTGATGGCAATTACATGTTTGATTGCATAAAAGTATGTAGAAAAGCATGTCCCATCGATGGCTCCAAGGGAAAAAAAGAATTGAAACTAAAAACTATATGTAAAAATAAGTGTGTCTAGAATATGGGTGGAGACACCACCCACCCACCCAACTTTCGGGCCTTGATGTATATTATTTTTCATGTATAGGAAGCACTGAATCCCAGACTGCATTATTTTAAAGTTTGAAAATTTACGCTTTAATGTTGGCTTGTCCCAAAAACAATGATTTATCATCTCAATCTTTCAGACACTTGAGTGACTTTTTACTTCCTCATTGGGCTGAAGGAGGGGTGGGGATACAAAAATGTAATAATAAAGAAATATAAAAACAATGGTTTCAGATAAATATCATCTGATATATTAAGCATGAATTACATGTCTATATCAGCAGTCATCATTGATCAAAATTCCATCTGACGAACATAGTAGAACTTTAAAATTATTATGTCCAACAGTATACTTCTAAACAGTCATTTTTTACAATTTTTTAAATTAATTTTTATTCATTTACTTCCAAGGCAGCATGAACATAAGCCAGATAAAATTAATAAGGATAAGATTATATACTAAGTACATTAGCATCTTTTGGAGCGAATTTCCTTGTACATGAATAAGTTCTCAAGCAGCTTTAAGATTGATTTGTTTAATTTATGAAATAACACACTTAGGTTATTACTATACGAACTTGAACTACAAATATAAATATTGTCTACAGAAGTATAATTTATGCAACTTTGAAATTTTAAATTTTTAAGAATAATACAAATCACTTTTAATAAGCATATCACTAAAGCTGAACATATTTCTTTGCCAAATACTGCATGTTTGTGAGAGGTTAGCAGGGAGTCATGTCACGTGATTTGGTAGGCGGAGCAATCGATCATCTCATGTAAGGTCAATTCACAGAATGGGTAGATTCAACAAGTACATTTAATGAATGAATTTGTCTTGATTTCAGTAATACAATGTCAAATTTAATTTGTGTGTGTCAGAATCAACATTTAGTATGCTGATAAAAGTAAATGGTGCTTACTTGTCTTCTTGACCACTGCAGCAATCTATAACCACATCAGAACTTTTTTACAGTGTCCAAATGGCATCTGGGACACTAGAAATTGGCAAAGTGTGTGTGTGTGTGTGTGTGTGTGTGTGTGTGTGTGTGTGTGTGTAAACAAGCTGAACTAGAAATTTTTTAAAGGAAGGATCAACAAAACTTCATGCATATTAAGGAGCTATGGTTGTACTCCACAGTTTTGTATTATACACAGGGTCGAATATATTTTTACCTGAGTCCTGACTTTAAACTGTATTATTCAAAGACCAAACCTTGAATGTCTATACTGGCATAAATTTATTTTATCATATAAAGCAAGCAGTATGTACCAGATGCCATGGGTATCTATCCAAGTTGGGTTATTACAGTGCTCACCTTAAAACTATTCATTGAGAGAGAATACCCAGAAAATGTGTATCAGATTGTTCAGATCTTCAGGAAGTTCAGAAGTTCAGATTTTCTCCACATTTTGTCCAAAGAAAGGTAGTTTAAGGTACATGTACTTACTGGTAAATCTCGTTATGAGTGTGATGTAGGAAAAATAATTTGTCATATGGGACATAATGGTAACCTAATTAGGGCCAAAATGTTAAGAAAAATGTGGTTCTGAGTCAACAATGCACTGGATTAATGATGATAATTTTTAATCTTATTATTTAGACATGTTTTTTCTTGAAAGTATATTTCATGATCAACACAAGCATGTACGTTGCTCTAGGGAGGGATAGAAATGTTCGGCAAAATCATAAAATCAGTTGTGGGAGGGGCCCCGGGTGGCCAAGTGGTCTAAGGTGCTTGGCTTAACTGATCAGTGACATCTCATAACTGTTCGTTTGGGTTCAAGTCTTCGCATGGCCAACTTGGTTATGTGAAAAAGCTTGCATGCAGCTTTTTGGGGTTGGTGGTTCTAGAGCTGGATGTTGAGGTTTGATTTTATTAGATCCCCCAGTACATTTTAGACAATGATAATAAACATTAATTGTAGCTTTTTCCTGATAGTTTTTGAAGGTATGATGTACTGACATACTGTGACAAATGTAGTTAAGGAACATGGTGTGGTGGACTGATGTATAAGTACAGACCCAGGGGCAGTCATTCAGTTACATGTTTTTTTAAATTAGTCCAGGTGATAAACTTTCATACCCCTTTTGTTTTGTTCTTTTTTTTTTTTTTATAGTGATGAAACAAGCTTAGCTGACAACATCTATTTTCATAATCAACAAGGATGAAATGCATGAACTTAGACTTAGTCATCTTTGAATTAAACACAATCATTGACACTCTTATTTTATGTCTGATGAAGAAACAATTCAGTAAACTTGACCTAGTGACCTTTGAATTTTACTTTAAGATCTTTATTTGACATTTTAATAGATAACAAAATCAATACAAGATATGATACAATTATACATATATATATATATATATATATATATATATATATATATATATATATATATATATATATATATATATATGAAAGAGAGAAATTAAATCGGCAGCTGTTTCATTTTCTGTTTTATGTTAAAAATTGTGATCACAGTTCACTATGTGGAGAAATATTTCCCTCGGCATAAATATTCCCAAACCTTAAAGAGGGCTGCAGTTAGAGAATATGCCTTGTGAAATATTAACTTGTTAAACTATTTTGCAGGTACCCATGTTCATGTCGAAAGAGGAAATATACTCATGCACTATTATCAATGCTTTGAGGCAGAATGAACTTTAACATAGTTATTCACAAATCTTTTTTTACTCTGAAGGAAACAATAAGTGTTGATAATTAATCAACTGAAAAAGCATTATCCAATTAATTCCTTTATACCAGTGGCTGTGCATAGATTGTCACTGCTGGTTAGAATCCTATCATTACCATTGGACACAAAAGGGGGGGATGGTGTGTTATTAATTTATCAGACTATTGTATCTACACAGAACAAAGAGGAGAATTCATGACTTCAAGTTTGGGTTGGTCTTTCCTGGGGTAGAACTGGATCAGTGCCTTCATACAGAGCAATAAAGGGCATGCATATTCTTGTGTGTGTGCTAGTCCTATCTTTGTTGAGATGAAATCTGTCTGTCAGTCCTGTCTCTTGTGCCAGTCCTATCTCAGTTGAGGTTTATGTGCCAGTCCTGTCTCTGTTGAAATCTGTGTACCAGCCCTATCTCTGTTAAGATCTGTATGTCAGTTCTGTCGCTGTTGAAATCTTTGTGCCAGTCCTATCTCTGTTGAGGTCTGTGTGCTAGTCCTGTCTCTGCTGAAATCTGTGTGCCAGTCCTATCTCTGTTGAGATCTGTGTGCCAGTCCTGTCTCTGTTGAAATCTGTGTGCCAGCCCTATCTCTGTTGAGATCTGTATGCCAGTCCTGTCTCTGTTGAATCTATGTGCCAGCCCTATCTCTGTTGAGATTTGTGTGCCAGTCCTGTCTCTGTTTAAATCTGTGTGCCAGTCCTATCTCTGTTGAAATCTGTGTGCCAGTCCTGTTTCTGTTGAAATCCATGTGCCAGTCCTATTTCTGTTGAGATCTGTGTGCCAGTCCTGTCTCTGTTGAAATCTGTGTGCCAGCCCTGTCTCTGTTGAGATCTGTAGGCCAGTCCTGTCTCTGTTGAAGTCTGTGTGCCAGCCCTATCTCTGTTGAGATTTGTGTGCCAGTCCTGTCTCTGTTTAAATCTGTGTGCCAGTCCTACCTCTGTTGAGATCTGTGTGCCAGTCCTACCTCTGTTGAATCCTGTCTCTGTTGAAATATGTGTACCAGTCCTGTCTCGGTTGAAATCTGTGTGCCAGTCTTATCTCTGTTGAAATCTGCAGCTGGAACAATCTTTTATGTACTCATGCCTTGAAAGCACTTTGATTGTGAAGTCAGTTATTTTTTCTCCTATGTTTTTTCTTTGATGTAATTTGGTACATACACTAAGATCTCTAATAGTAATACATGGATGATGATTGCCTATGTAACGAAAATTACCTGCTGAACAGGTTTTTACATGTACTATATTCTCTGTAGATTTTAGAAGGGAATTGTGTTATTAATAATATATAATTAGTCTTTCCCAGCCTTTAGTTATGGTTTTACATTTACCTGTCCTAACTTGAGAGCTGAATATATGTACTTCACATATTACCATTCACAAGTAACAAGTGTATATTGTAAAGCATTTGTTGAATTTGTCATACCAGTAGATAAAAAGTGAAAGCATGTTGGAAGGAAAGCAAATACTTGATAAAACCATATTGTATTGCCCTTTGTTAGAAGGACTGTGGTTCTTGTCACCTTTTTAGTCCCATGGAACCATACCAGTGCTGCATTTTCTGCTTTGTGGAATTGGCATCATAATAAATTAATGCTGTAACTCTGATATAGGGTACGGCACAACTGCAAGAAGACGGAAAGTTCTGGTTCCAAATTTCCATAGCAATAAGATGATATTATGTACTTTTATTAAAGCAGTCATGACTGCCAGCATGCAGAAGATTTCCATAAAACAAAAGCACTGGCTGAATAATCATTTTCTGTTGCAAATGCACACACAGGGTTTGTCGCAAGTTTGCACTGAATGAAACTGCATCCTGCATTGCCTTAAGTGCCCCCAACTCTCTGAAAAAATACTGCAAACTCTATGAAATGATTCCCAGGGCATTGGCCCATATTGCCTGCCCCTTGTGACAGCCCAGTGCAAGTATGTGTTTATTAAAGGTTTGTCAACACTATGGTGAGGGCAGAAGTGTAGAAAGTCTTGAACACATTTATTTCGGGCAGTTGAAGAAACCACTTGAAAGGCACCAGGGTTGCATTCAGTATTGGTTGTTTTATGCTCTGTTTGTATGGAAGGCAATTTATTTCAGTTGAATGGCCTGTTGTTTGAGAAATCTCTGGAGCTTGCATCGAGTTGGCATGTGGGAGAATATGCATGTATTTAAACTATGCTCTTCAGAGATTAACAAATAAACATTACTTGTTGTTAGAAACTGTATATTTAATCAAATATTGTTGAATAAATAGCTCCAAGTACAATTTATGAGTATCACATTGAAAGTAAATTAACTTTTTATCAGTGTCCTCCTGGTCTGTGTTTACAAGTTTCAGTTTGTAAGCAGTTGCTTGGCTGGTTTTAATGGCACTTTCAACACATTATTAGCCGTGTTTTGCTTTCACTAAGGGCAGGGTGTAGCACCCTGTAATTTTCTGCTGTGAGATAACTTTGTTATAGTTGTGCTGAAATACAGTAACTAAGTAAAGCAGCAGCCCTAGTTACCAGTACATGGAAATTTCTGTTTATCTAATCAGTTTTGTTGTTTGTTCAGTGCTATTGGTATATGTTATTTTTTAGTGAAATCCTATTTTGTGTGATGAAACAGAATTTGATAATAAGAGATTGCCACTGTAATAACAAGTTTCACTCCTGCAGTTGGACTGCCTCAACAGTGAGATTTTGACACTGGTGGTTGTTATGGATAATGACCATCAGAATAAAGATCTTCTTATCAGACTGATTCACTGGTTTATCTTGCAGTATATACATATGTGACTAACGAATGTAGAGAAGTGGAATTTGAAAGTTTTTTTTATCAGAGAATGACTTTCTGTTCTCTTAATCAGAGCTCTCAGTGTCTGAGAATGACTCTCCAGTCTCTAAATTCATAGCTCTTTGTAAGATGTTGATATTGAGAGCCCAGAGAGTTTCCTCAACAACATGAGAGTCCAGAATATAGTGAACTAAATGTATTTAGCCAATTTTAAAAATCGGATGTCTGGGGCAAGGAATTGAAGTCCTAGAAGCAAACGAGGACTCTTAATTACCAAACACCTTTATACTAGTATATATAATTAAAATGAGCTGCTGTTGAGTAGTTGTGGATGCAGAAGTTGTGAAGGTGTCATTGTTGTGCTGTATATGCATGTTAGTGACTTTTTAGTTGTAGTTTATTGTACAAAAAGTAAGGTCATGATCAGAAATCCCCCTGCAAGCTCAGGGATATAGAATAGGCAGAATGCACCATCCTGCATGTCGTAAGAGGCAACTAATGCAGGCAGGGATCATAGTAGCTTAGTGGTTAGTGAACCAGACTCGCAATAAAATTGGTGCAGGTTTGGATCCTTCTAATTGGATTAGCCCAGGTCAGCTACCATGGTGTGTCCTTGAGCAAGGCACTTTACTCAATTTACATTTACCTTGACAATAAATAACCTGCTTGGGTTTTGTGTTGTAATACAGCAAACTAAACCTAGCCAGTTACTCCAGTTGCCTCATCACTAAATAACCTGCTTGTGATGCTGTTTTGTAAAACACCAAACCATTTACTTGAAGTGCCTTATTACTAAGTAGCCTGCTTGTGATGCTGTGCCATAAAACACCAAATTGAGCCAAAGCATATACTCCTATTGCCTTAGCACAGTATAACCTACTGGTGAACCGCTCCGGTGGCCTAGTGGTTAGAGCATCCACCTCGGATGCAGGAGATCGTAGGTTTGAACCCTGGCCAAGTCCTACCAATTGAAGACTTATAAAAATGGTACTAACAGCTGCCTCACTAGGCGCTCAGCATGAAGAGGTTAGTATTAGGACTGGTTGGCTGGTGTCAGGATAATGTGACTGGGTGGGACATCATGCTACTTGTCTGCGGCATGATGCCCCAGTGCTAGACATCACTGTAAACTGCCACACTGCAGACATCGTAGTGATATGACTAAAAAATCATTTAAGCTATGTTAAAAATCCAAATCACACACACATCTACTTGTGCTGCTGTGCTTTAAAACATTAAACCAATCCAAACAAAACCAGTGTCAAGTTTAAGTATTATTTTCCAGTAGCTGATATTAAATTCCAAGTGCAATTTTATATTTGAAAAATAGATGGGTTTTACTGTACTAAGGATCTGAGTGTGGACGTTTCTTTCTTTTATACAATACCTTTTCTCAGTTTCCCAATGCTTTTTAGTGCAGGTGTCTGTGCAGGTGAGTGAGCATAGCAATCAATTGTTTGTTAGTGGTCTACAGGCATACCTGCCCACACTAGAAAAAATATGAAATCAAAGATCAAGAAAACCCAGCGCAGTTTCAGTAGTTCCTGGGCATTGCTGTTTTTAAACATACCTTCTAGAGCTGAAAGAACTAGTAACAGATGACAAAATGGGCAGTGGAATGTGCCATCTATTTGGCTGGCTGTTGTGGAAAGATGTGATGTTATCGAATGCCGTGATCAAACCACTAACAGCATTTTTAACCAGTAACAGTATTTTGGCATAGAGTTGGTTACACTTGATCAAACAGTTGTGGCTTGGCTTTATCAAACTTCTCTTCCAACCCTTAGTGATATATGAACTGGGGATTACTATACTTCGAAACTGAGGTAGTTCCTAAACACCAAGTATTTGCTGTCAGTCAACAGGTGATACCCGTAGTCATGGTGTATTGAGGTCTTGTATTTCATTGCAGAAATTATTTGATAACCCATGAGTGTTGTCAGTTTGAAGTTTGGCAGAAAATCAGCACAAGTAAATATTAGTAATAGGGTTATCTTGCATTTTATCATGCACTTGTATACCATATTTCATCGCTTGTAAGGCGAGTCCATCTGCAAACTGCACAGACCCAGATCTGCCATCACATAATGGTCTGACAGATCAGGGTCTGCAGTTGGTTAGGAGTAATCAGTAGAACAAACAACATTGACGCTGATCTGCAGATGCATTATGTTATGGCAGATCAGAATCTATGTTATTTGCTGTTGGACTCAACTTATAAGTGAGTATATATGGTACTTTTATTTAATGTAAACAATAATTGGATATAGAGTTATGTACAAAGTATGTTATATCATTATGTCCAGTAGTGCATGAAGACAGCATCTATTTCCTTGCTGGTACAAACCAAATTTGCTTTATATGTACTATAAATTTATAATTGAAACTCGTGTCTTCATACAGTATATGTTAGAATAGTAATTGCCAGAAAATTGGTTCCAGTTTTCGATTGTATATTTCTACTTATATCTTTTTCTCTTAACTTTTTATTTGTCATTCATGCTTTCATTTTTCTGTCTATGTTCTGTTCCTTCCAACAAAGAATCCAATAGTATTCACACACTCTCTCATTTGCTTGTACTCTCATACTGATTTTTAAAAAAAAAGCATCAAGGAAGCAAACGCAAATGGAAGTTCTTGATGTAAACAAGTAGACAGACTGCTCACTGACCTTTTCTGGTTTTTGTGTTGTCTGCAATGTCTTGCTTTAATATATCTAAAACACATTGAACAAATGAAAGGAGCAACTCTTCTATACATGCATTCAAAGAGATGTAACTAAGATTTACAGAATTACTGAGAATATCAAAGACAGTAAACTGCATCACATCTGTTGCTTGAAAACAGATTTACCCATGCAATTATGGTGACCATGTTAAAAAAGAAACTCCCATTTGATTTGAAATAGCAACAAGTTGACAGTTTTTGGAACTCCCTGGTAACAATCAGGTTAGAACCTGTATATCAGTCAATGAAATTACTAAGTTTTCTGCATTTTGTACATCCTTGAAGCCTTTTTTAAATTGGTAGCAGGGTACAAACTAACGGGAGGGTGCTAGTAAGTGTCAGGAGCCAAGATAGAAACTATTTACCAAGAGATGCTTTTGCATACTAATTGTACTTCATTTGTGCAGAAAAATTATGTACTGTAAATCTTTGCTAATAAGTCAAGTCCAACTGCAAGCTGCACAGACTCAGATCTGACATTGTATAATATACTGGCAGTTTAGGATCTTTATTGCTTGCAGTTGGACTTAAAAGCAAGTATTTAGGGTCCTATTATGTGTTACAACACCCATCAGATCACAAGCTGTAGCCCTGTCAGATGGGTCCTTTCTATTGTGCTACCTGTATCTCCTATAAGGTTCATGTTTGAAACAAGGCTGATAGGCTGAATGGGTCTTGCAGGGGCTGATATTAAGTAAATTTTTCTTTCCTTAACTGCATCCGCTGTGGATGTTTAACATTTACATTAACCGTGACTCATGTTGTTTCAGCTAAGGGTTTTTGTATACTGTTATATCTAGAATAATGAAAAATGGTGAGGCAGTGCATTTTGATCAGCATTTCTACACCCTCATCACAAAGCAGGTCTGACCCATATTTTGCACTTCACTGACTTTGGCTAAATTTTTTATTAAATTTATTTCTGAACTTGTCTTCACATTAAAATCTACAAACTCGATGATTGAATGCAGCTGTCTTAGTAACATGGTCTAAAATAATGTCACTGTAACATACATGTAACATTTTACTGGTGTATTTTATGTTTTTGTGTTTACCAAATAGGTTTTTGGCACCCCATATATATATATATATATATATATATATATATATATATATAAAAGCAATAAACTGACAACGAACAATGCAAAACTAGTTTCTAACTTGCCAGAGCACTTTCGACTCTAAATGAGTCTTTTTCAAAGGCAAATACAAAACATGGACAAGACAAACATAAAAGACAAAAGCGTTGAAGTTGCAAAATTTTACATGACTATTTCTACAGGAATAAAAGTTTCAAAATTATCTCTAGTCTTCTTGATTTAAACTGCTTGATTTCAGTGTTCTGAGGTGGCAAATCCAGTAAGATTCCTTTTCTTTCCTGGTTTCGGAACTCAAGTTGGGGTTGTGAGCAATTGCGATAAGTGTTATATCACTGACTGTGTGGCCATAGGAAGTAAAATTTTCTGCAACTGGACTTCTGTAAAGCTTCTTTGTCGTTCAAGCAGATCTGTAAATATTGGTCCTTTTGTGTAACTTACCAGTTTCTCCGACATACTGAAGGCTACAGATCTTACAAGTGATGAGATAAATTACCGTACATTCTGTTTTGCACGTTCTGTATGGACCGAGTATTTTCAGTTAAAGAAGACTAGAAAAAGAAGCCACGCACAAATAAAATCATTATATTTTTGCAGCGGGTACACTTTAATTTCTATAAAATAATGAAATATCTGGGATATATTTTGTGGCTATGCAAATTTACATTTGGCGATATGGCTCATCGATTTTTAGGGTAATGTAAAATATGCTTCAGCATCAGCATCAGGTTGAATCCAACTAATCAAAATTTTGAACCTTTTATTCCTGTAGATACAGTAATGTAAAATTTTGTGACCTCAGTGCATTATGTGTTTTATGTTTGTCTTATCTGTGTTTTGTGTTTGCCTTTGATAAAGACTCATTTAGAGTCAAAAGTGCTCAGGCTAGTTAGAAACTAGTTCTGCTCTGTTCATTGTTGGTTTATTGTATTTTTCTTAATCAATCCATGACACATGTTATCCCTTGCTGAATCCAGTGTGCTTGAAAGGACTGTTATTTACCATACATACACACACATATATATATATATATATATATATATATATATATATATATATATATATATATATATTACTATTAAACATGGGTGCAGGCATATAATGTACTCTTGTTGAATTGTTATAGTACATAAGGCCATTTGGCAGGAGAGAATCCTAATCTTTTCATCCTTTTGTTGTTTGTGGTTTTGTAGGTTTATCACCATTTATCAGCACATTATAATCTAAAAATGGCAGCCAGTATATTTGGATGAGGAAGGCCTGGGAAAACCTTGGGACAAACCACTAACCCATGGAAACATGCTGGCAGGCTTTCTCACATACCCACACTGGCTAAGCTGAGTATTGAACTCATATGGACAGAGGTGAGATGTCAGTGATCTGTAGAGGCAATGACCCTAGACCACTCTGCCACCCAGGCCCTGCTCCTGCCACCGTTGCCAATGATCATTGTAGAGGATATACTAAGTAGTATTATTCTGTTTGCTTATATAACAAGTACATTCACAATAGATGTATTTTTGTTTATTTGGACAGATGGAAACATGTAACTTTATAGTGATAGTGTAATCTTATGTCAGACTATACCTGTGGATGCAACATGAAGTCTTCTTATGTCAGACTATACTTGTGGATGCAACATGAAGTGTTCTTTGTCAGACTATACCTGTGGATGCAACATGAAGTCTTATGTCAGACTATACTGTGGATGCAACATGATGTCTTCTCCATACTTTACCAAAACTTGGTATCTGTAAACTACTTTGGCAAGGAGAAAGATTTTATTCTTAAAAATTTTAATTTGATTAATTGATAATTCAGCAGTCTTTATCATTAGAACAGTCTGTACTACAGACATAAAAGTCTTTATGTGTTTTTATAAGTTAAAGTCTTCATGTGTTTTTATAAGTCCTATAACAATGTCCTATTGATTTTGGGATCACAAGGTCGAATATCAGAGTAATTTTGTGACTCAGGAAAGTTGTTTTTGAACAATAACTTTTGTACTAAAGTAAATTTCTTGACCAAAATTTGTGGATTGTTTTGCAAATAGGTCTCATTTTAAGGTCAAGGTCATGGTTCTATGTTGTGCATTTTTCATAACACTTTCTCATTTGCTCTATAACTTTAAAGCCATTTAAGATCAAGGGATGAAACTTTCTATACTTATACATCATCACCAGTAGGTATGTTGTATGTCAGATTAGGGTTTCTATCTTCAAGGTTAAGGTCATGGCTAAATATTTTATGTTTGACATCACTTTTCTTGCTTGCTCATAACTTTAAAACCATTTGACAGTAGGGGATGAAATGTGGCATACTTAAATATCACCACTGGAATATTATGTGTACTAACTGTGGATCCTATCTTCAAGGTAAAAGTCATGGCTTCAGATTGTATGTTTTCATCAGACTTTCTCTTTTGCTTTATAATTTTTGAGACTAAGGAATGGAATTGATGTGCCATTACATCATCACTAGAAGATGTGTCACATACCACAGTGATTGTCCTATCTTTAAGATCAAGGTCACATCTCTATTATTCCATCATGCATAATTTTACACTCTATAATTTTAGAGCTGTTTGAGAATAATTGAAGCAATATGGTATACATATGTCATGTGTGTTTTGTGCCACATTAGGGGTCTTCAAGGTCACTGTCATAGTGTTGCATATTGAATTTTTCTATTACATTGTACTCTCCAGTCTTTAGCTTTAGATGGGGTGAAGGGATGAAACTTGGGTGCAACTATTTATCATTGAAAGTTGTGTCACACACCACATTGGGGGTCCTGACTTAGGGTGAAGATAACAGGTCAATAGATCCAGTTTCAGTCACAATTGCCCTTCTGCTGTCTAACTTAACAGTTGCTATACTTACGTGTTTTCATTAGAAGATGTGCTTTACTGCATGCTTGAGATTTAACCCTCAAGGTCAAAGTCACAGCTCATCAGTTCAAGCTTTCTCTCATTTCTATTTCAGTTCATAAACTGTTTGATACCCAGGGATAAACAATGGTGCAGTTAAATACCTCGCAGTTTAATGTCATCTCATATATCATAATCAAGACCTTATCTACAAAGTCACTGTCACTAATAAATATTTTCTGCCACTTAGTTGTACTTTTCCTCTAATGCTCTTTGAGAAAGTGCAGTGAAACTTGTTTGTTTTTGTTTTTTTTATGTCTGCCAAGTTACTTTACACTGTTGTCTTAAAGGTCATAGTCAGATTTCATGATTATGAACCGTTATTACCTCTCAGTGGTATGCAGGGAATACAAAAATTCATTGAACTTGCTTGTTAATTCTATAATTTGTACAAGAATTGGTATCTGTGTTGTAAATACTGTACTTCCTTTTATAATGTAGTTCATGGAAGCCATAAAAATGACCCACATTAAAAGTGAGGTAGCCACATACTAACAAATTCTAACAAGGTGTGTGTCATGATAGTGCATTAAAATTCACAAATATAGTGTATGTTGATTGTAAATTCATCTCTGTTAGCCCAGTACTAAAATAAAGTGAAATAAATGAAGTAGCAATGAAAACAAAATATTAACAATTTATTGGAATCCTTGAGAATCCCATTAATATAAGAAGGCAGCTGTATATTGAGGGACAGTGAGGGAACATCATGCTATACTTACCTATTACCTTTGTGCTATACAATCTCCTGGTAATCAGTACTGTACATTTTATGCATCATGCATTTGTCCAATTTTATTGATGCATAAGAGTCATGTTTCATTGTGATGATGCAGCATAATGTAATCTTGTTCAGGTTGGAAAATATTCTTGACGACTTTCACAAAATAAATTCCATCTGCAAATTGAAATTGATCAGGTTTTGATAGCTAAGGACCAAATATTTGATTTTTACCTTAAGAGTAAATATTTACATCATTGCATGCCATTAACCTTGGTTCTTGATAGGTACCTGATGTGTATCAAAAATACTTGTAATGGGTGGAGATGATCTGAAATTCTAAAATATTAATGTAAGACTATTTCGTGCCTGCTTGTGACAATGCTTTTAAGAAATTGCGTTGTACATGTACTTGTATGTAGCATTCACTTTTGTATTATGTAACATTTTTGTCATATATTATCATCAGCAAAGATCAAACTTAAGGGATTAACATTCTGATTTCCAGATTTTGAAGTTGTTATTTTTTCTGAGTTGATAATAGGTTGTAATATTTTATCTAATTGGAATATATAAGTAGATTCCAATGAAATTATGATAATATTATAACTCCTTGACATTTTTCATGTGTTTGTTTTATTATTAATCATGATTTTTTTTTAGAGTTGAAAGCTTTTATGTTTTATGTCATAGATGTTTTTCATTTTCCTTTGTTGAAGCAATGATTGAAAAGGAAAATGACTCACCAGCTATTATAAGATCATAAGAAGACCCTTAGTATTATCAATTGAAATGTACATTGTTGTGTTTTTTATGAGGGAATGGACAAATGTTTGGTGACATGGAGAAGATGGTAAAAGTGTTCCAACTGACCTTGCTGCAGTATTATGAGATTTTTTTATCTGCATGATGCTTTATTGATATAGAGTATGCTGTAACTGATGTTTGTTCCAGTACAGCCTGTAAAGGTGATAAAGGTAATGCGATATGATCATATAAAAGGTTACATATTAAATATCGATAAGATCAAACGAATCACCCAAACAGAAAACATGAAGTCATAGCATTGATGATCTTTCAGTCAACAAAAATGCTCCACAAAAAAAATTGATTAGCATGCTCTCATATACATATATGTCCTCTTAACTGATTGATTTTATTGATTCCCTATGATGTGGCATGCATGTATGTCTTCTATTTCAATTTTTAGCTCACCTGGCCATAAGGTCAAGTAGGCTTATAGTGTGGCCCTGCATCTGTCATGTATCTTTTCATTGTGTATCATCTGTTGTTTGTTGTCTGTTGGTAATTGCTATTTTTAACTTCTTCTAAGTAACCACTGGATGAGTTCTAAGCAAACTTGGCTAAGAGCATCATGGCATTGATTGCTCTTAACATTTATACCACTGAATTCGAACTGACATAAAATACGTCTGCCATTGCACAAATTTAAAAGACTCCAGCTCAAAATCCACTCATCAGAATTTGACTCAACACTAATTATCCTAGAATGAGGACCTTTCAAATTTTTTTTTTTTTAAACAAATGATTGCAATCTGCCATCAGATATGGCCACTGTTACTAAAAGTAGAAAAACCTTCTAAGGACATCTTCTTAATAAGGACTGACAACCCTCAAAAATCCCACTCGCAAGCTTGCAATTTGTGAGTGGAAAATGTCATTTGCGAGCTCAGAAAATAACAAGTAGATTTATCATATGGCAATATTTTTCATAAAAAGTCGTGATTGTCTATCTACTTTTAAAAAAATAATTTATTTACTGGCAATCAATTTGACTGGCGTTTTCAGTTAGACACGAGTCGCGATTGCCGAGAACATAGAATTAGAATAACAATAATAATGTACTTATACGTCTTGAATGCATGTCATGCGCTGGCAAGAGGCATGCATAGAGTCATATTAGGTGCATACATACCCAACCCTTTCGACGTATTGTCAACTACACATTTTTGTACCGAAGTAACTCTGCAATATTCGAATCAGTTCGGATTCGGAAGAGTCGACTGCATTAGCAGCAAGCACCCTGTCTCGCTCAGACATCATGTGGGTATCACATGCTGTGTGTTAGTTTCCGCGTGCTTTGTTTTAAGTTCATTCTTTTCTATTTTGTGTTCACTGTGTCTTTTGTTCGTCCCCCGCTTTGCTGGGTATTGTGTGTTTGTATTATTAATTATTATTTACAATGATATTTAATATAGCTGTTTAAAAAATTTTTAAATAATTAAAAGCTTGAACATAATAAGTGAAGTATTTATTATTATTAAAACAAAGACATATATGTAATGTCAATTTTTTTTGTTTACCTGAATCTATCATATATTTGATGTTGACAGTTGCTGGTGTCCTCCCCCCATCCCCCATCCACCACCCCCTCCATTGTTGGCATTCTTTGGCTAGCGAGTTGTCGTAACAAATTGCGAGTTACTCATGACTACAATTTTCGAGGGTTGAGGACTGAATAGAATTTGACCTAATAGGTTAGGCAGCATCCTGGCACAGTTTTTTAAACTTTATGCAAATGATGCTAAAAAACAGAAAAACCTTTATATAACTGATTAAAACCTCTAAACAGAATTATAAGAAAAATTTGACCAAATTTGATGGCATCCTAGAATAAAGGCCCATTATATTTTGTACAAAATGATGCAGTCTGCTATCAGCAGTGACTGTTGCATATACTAAAATTAGAAAACCTTTAATCAGCTTGAAATTGTTGAACAGAATTGGATCAGTTTTGACAAAAGCATGCTGACTGAAGGAATTGAAGTTTATACAAGTCATGCTGATCTGTCATCAGTATAGCTGCATTACGAAAAATAAACAGCTTAATATGGCTTCTTCTTACAAACAGGCAAGTATATTGCTACTAAAATTTGACAGAAGACATCCTGGCATGAAGGCCTTTTTGGTTTCACAACTGGTTCACTATGTAGTATGGTCATTGTTACTAAAAATGGAAAAAATCTATTTTTTTAAAAACACTTTTTCTCAAACACCAGTTAACTGAAGTGACTAAATTCCACAGAAATTATCCAGGCATAGTCACATTTCAAGTTTGCAGAACGATATGATTTGCAATCCAAAGTGGCTGCCACTAATACAAAATATAAGACTTCTAAATGTCAGTAATCATCACACTGTGCATTTAGAGATGAGGTTAATTACATCAGTATATTTCAGCAGAGTTGGCTGATCTGAGAATCTTAGCACTTGAGGATGGCTTTTTGGTATTTTGATATCAATTTTAAGGTACCAAATACATGTAAAACTGAAATAGTATGGGACAACCATTTTTTGCTTGTTGTGATCTCTTCAAAGAATAAAACGTTAAGAAACCTACCATTTTCAGTGTAGGGTATACACTGGTGAAATGGCAAAATATGAAAACAAAGCAATGGTAATCAAAACTAAAAACCTGATAATACCTGTCAGTCATGTAACAAAAAGGAAATGCAGAAATCAACGAATGACTTTGAATAGGAGTCTTTATAAATGGCAGTACACAGCAATATACTGCACACATAATGTGCTTCCACAATTGAATCAAATTATCAGATTATATGCCATTGAATATACCTTTGCAAACTCACCAATGATTTGATTTATGTTGAATTATGATTTTTTTTTCTCTTTAAAAGGTCAACCTCTCTTTATTAGGTTGTAGAAGCTTGCAACATGTTTATAAAGTATTTTACAAGTCTACAAGATTGGCACTTTGCAGGTTAAGTGCTTATGAGTACGTGTATAGTTGTAAAGATAAGTACTTTGCTGTTATAAATTCTGAAGACATGACAGGATTAAGTACCGTATTTCATGTATTTTCATACAAGAAAAGATAATTCATTTCAGAGTACAAAAATATTAAATGTAAAATTAATAATTTTTATTCATATTAGGTTAGTAAGGATATGGCTTTTGACCAATGGTCTCAGATTGAAAAGAGGTATTCACAATTTGTTGACCTTGTGTCTGTTGCAGTGGTTGGACAAAGTTAGTGTGTTTTTTTCTCAGGAATGTATTTAGGCTCTCGGGCAGTAGCTGAAACAGGAATTTAGGCTCTTTAGAGTTGTTTCTTATATTTTCAAAAACTCTTTTCTAAAAAAGAATTGTTCTACCCATATCACGTGAACAGGAATATGCAGCTGTAATGTTGTCTCTTCCTGTACACTGTTGGGATGAAGATTGGAAATTAGACAAGAAGAAATGAATTGTATGCTATAGCATATGGCAAGTATGTTTTGTGGGAAATAATGCCAACTTTTATTTAAAAACGGGGAATCTTGATTTTGGATAGATATATTTTAGCGATTGTGGATCTAGATAGATTATAATATTTAGCTCATGCATTTTGATGGGATTCATATTTTTCAGTTCCAATCTAAGACTTTTTTTGTAGAGGGCCTCAAGGGAGATTAGTTTGTATTTAACTGAGTTACCTTCTTTAAATAAAGACATTATTATTATTATTATTATTATTACTATTATTATTAAGACTGCTGAATAGCTAAAATTTCTCGACTTGTAACATTTCCTCTTTTTTACAGTTTTTTCCCATTACATATCCAGAAAGACAAACAAGGGCTTTTGTACAGCTGTTTTTTATACTAGTTGAACAGTAGTTTGTGCATGATGTTATAGGATGTCCTGTCTTGCTTGCAAAGGTAAAATCATATCTTTGTGTCTATCTCATCAAATTTCATGAACTTTTACTGAGAAGGGATAATTTAGTCATTCATAATAACATTTTAGTTATAATTGTATGAGATTATATTTGATCGTTTTGATTCAGGTTTGATTTTCTGTTGTGTCAGTGTTCTGAGCAGCAAATTTGTTTTTATTCTAGGTATATGTATATTGTAATAAATAAAATAATTCATGGGACGCTGTAGTAGTCTGTATAATTGGTGTTGAGATAATCTGTGTTTTACTGTACCAGTTTATACCCAATCCAAAAACATGTAGGTTACAGGACAGCAAACAGATAGTATTG
>JAECUM010093611.1:50000-52500 GCA_016617855.1 Megalonaias nervosa | reverse complement strand
TATTTAGAAAGTAGATGAAGTACAGCTACCACCACTAACAATACACATGTTGTTCCTCATACGTACGAACGAACAACTCTTTCCAGCACAGGAATACCTTTTTCTTAACTTATTATAAACTCAACAAGATGTTACGATGTGACTCTCAACTACGACTGACTACGACTGAATATTTCTTACAGGTAACTGAGCAAGCTAATGCGTCATTTCATGTACACATGCACGAAGCACACGTGTGATTTCGAAATCACACCTGGGCATTACAAAAAGCGTAAACAAGTATAGTTAGTAATGACGTAGTCACAGCCAATCATTTACACAGCTTTTCCTGACTGTTTACTTGCAACGACAAACTATCATACAAAAATCGTGCTTACACGAGTCACATTTACGTTTTAAATAAATACGATGTTTCTAACAAACTATTAGACCCATGCAAACAAATCATCATAATAATAACTACATTTAATGATGTAAAAATGAAATAAAAATGAAACAAAGAATTAGAAGAATTTAAATTTTAACACACATGTAATTTAACTACAGGGTCATAACAATACAAACAGGCATACATACATATATACATACATACATATACATACAATCATACATACTAGCATACACATACATACATAGATACATACATACATACATACATACATTCATAGATACATACGTAAGTACGTACGTACCTACATACATACATGCATACATGAATACATACATACAATCAGAAATACATACATACATACATACATACCATATACATACACACACATACATACATACATGCATACATACATACATACATACATACATACATACATACATCGCTGCCGTCCTGATAAAACGCAATAAGCTTCCACAAGATGAAGACTTAAGCTTATTAAGATAAAAAATATATTCATGCACAAGAGAAACCAAACCTTTTTATATTTATTTATATTTAGATTTAGATTTATGTCGTCACCATAATTTTATCTTCCTGTTTTATTTGCACACATCTCAGGGTCAGTGAAATAGGTTTTAGTATTTTAGGCATTTAGTATTTTGACATAATCATAAAATGTACATAGTCACTAGAGTGTGAAACGAAGCTATGAGAGGATACTATTCTTCAGGGTGGTTTCATATACAATTTAATGTCATTGCAAGCAACTACGAAAACTTAAACTCTTCCATTCATTGATCTGAAACGTTAAGATTTGCACAAGGCACAGAAAGGTATGTAATTTAAATCCATGCATCTCAAAAGAAATTCTGTTCCTTATAGTAATTAACTTTGACAGAAATAATTCCGGTAAGAATTCAAATTTGTTTGGTGCCACCAATGATACTTCAACTGCCCAAGAAGATGTATATTGTACTGCCAATAATGTACAGCTTTAAGTGCTGTATAATTTAATCTGAGACACAAAATGAGATCAAAATTACTAACTAATAATATCATAATAGATTACTTAGTTTGATGCTCTGCGAATTGTGTTAAGGAACAATGTAATAAGAAGTTTATCACTATTTCGTTCTATTATGACGTATTGGAAAGATCAATTTAATATGATGAAATTATTTTTGTAATACGCGTAACTTGTGCTTTAGTATATAATAAAAAAACAGCAGCTGCGAGCTTTTTATGGACACAATTTATAGGAAGCCCATCCATATTGTATGGGCCATCTTTTGGTCACGTACGAAGTCAGAAACTGACAACAGTCAAGTATTTCCATGTTGTGGACGGACGATATGATATAAATCAGTATCGTTTCCAAACTGTCACATTTGTTACACTTCAATTAAACCTTGTTTGCATTTCTTGTATATCAACGGTTATAGGTGAAAATCGAGATATTTATCAACACTCATTTAGCACGCGACGCGGTAGAACTAGGAATTTTTATTCCGCGGCATCTGATGACTGTATCCTATTAGAAAATAAAAGAACTGATAACAGCTTTAATTTCGCATAGACATGCCTTTGTGCTTTGACTCTATTTTTGGGGTTGAAACTTCTAATATTCGTAGACTGACATCCAACATGCTGCTGTTTTGTATTATCAGCTATCATCTTTTATAGGAATGATTCTTTGGTCGTTTCAAATGTGTCATGCTTTATATCCTTAACGTTTTCGTGCAGGCCTTGTCGATCTGACACACATCCCCCTATATATCTAACTCTTAGAGAGTATTCTTGAGGCCGTGGCACTATAATGCCGTCAAAGTTAGAATCAGCAGCATAAAGATGTACTTCTCTTTCTTGAATAATTTTTCAACGTTGTAGTCAAGCCCAACTTTCGGCGATTTTCATCGATATTCCAACCTTTCTTCCTGTCAATATATCAGCTTCTCTAACCAAGAAAGTAAATAACTTGAGTGAAATATATGATGCTTTTAGTTCCTTGTCAGTTATTAAAATTTTTAAACGGCAATGTTACGACTCTATGGACTTAAACTAAGTAACCGAAAAAAGAAAAACATTTTGCAAAATTGAACAAACACTTCT
>JAECUM010093611.1:0-45000 GCA_016617855.1 Megalonaias nervosa | reverse complement strand
TTAAAATCGATGCCGGCTGGCACAAAAGTATCGCTGCATAGGTACCTAATCATTGTGCATACAAAATTAAATCATGCATTTTGGACGCCATAGAAAAATAACTAGAGAGATTAGATATGGATATCTCTTCAACTAAAACCTTGAAGCATGGCAAATCGTACACATATCTTTGGTTGGTTTGCTTTCCTATACAATATGTCAGTATCTATTGCAAATATATACTTTCCCTTCCCCCCCCCTCTCTCTCTCTCTCTCTCTCTCTCTCTCTCTCTCTCTCTCTCTCTCTCTCTTGTACCTCTCTCAAACACAAACACGCACATACACACACATGTATACATAAGTCTGAGCGTTAGTCATTTGAGAGACACTTAATGAAGGACATATCAAACCGATTAAACTTGTTTTCATCTCGTTAAGGATTAAGTAATATGTTTGATCTAGTTACAAGCGCCTTTATGGGGCTCGAGAGAAGTGAGAACCCTATAGTTTCGACAGGATCGTTAAAAATTCTAGCCTCACTCTTTTATATACGATGAAGTTATTTCATCAAGAAATATACACAATTATTCACTATTTGCTACATAAACGCATACAGGAAACAACCGCAACGGATCCTCATGTCAATGCACGAAACGATACACTTGTTTTACATTTCTTCAACTAATCGATTTTTGTAGGGAATGATCATCAGGGGAACTGTTGAGACCCTAGTGGCAAAATTATGCAGTTCGTTTGCATATACATTATAGTGTATTCGTATTAATCAAAACGTGTTATGACACTTACGTATAATCGCAATATTTCGATACTGGGAGCATGCAGATTTGTACAAGCATGCGTCATTTTTTGCTAGTCACTGAAGGTACGATCGTTATGGTTGTTCATCTGTTTGACAGTTTGTGCCTACCCAGTTTCATTTTGTAATTGAAAGAGGACTTGGACCATCATTATTGATAAGTCTGACTATTAAAATGCATCCTAGTATAGTGCATAATACATTGAAAGCATACATTTTAATATATTTTACCCGAGTTCAAAGTTCATTTTGTGTCTGTTAGGCCTCGAGGTTTAATATTGACAACACAAATTAGAAAATTAAAATGTTCTCTTAGGACGAAAGAATCGACAACCAAGGAATCTAATATGTTCTACCTGACTAAATGAAAATTTACTAGGACAATTTATAAGATGGAAAGATAAAAAAAAATGTGTCCATGCGTGACGAGTGATTAACACTTTAACTAAGCTGGATTGTTATTAGTTTAAAACTTAAATTGGTCTGTTCAGCTTTCATATGCTCTGTTTTATAATGCAAGATTACAAATACAACAGTTTAGTTGTCGTGCAATTTGTTTACACTAATACTATTGACAAACCGTGACCTTGCTAACGTTTAGTACCAACGAATGTAAGAGTTGTAGGCAAATACATAAATATCATATCGTGGCTACACAAGATAATATATCGTTACCACAACATAGCTCCTCATAACTGCATGACGATATTATTTTTAAATAATAATTTTTTTGCGATAGGATTATGTGGAGTGGCCGCCGAAAAGATACATGGCTTCAACGATATAACAGCTTGTGGTTTTGACATATAATGTCGTCCATGAAGCAGCATCAAGTGATTACTTTTCCTTAACACGAGATTATATTTCTTGCCAAGAGATTTAAGTATTTCCGCGAGATATTGTCTTGTTAGTATGACATAACATCTCGGGGCAGCCAGCTATGAGTTCATTCTTTCGACATAGCATCACGTGGCCTGGAGATAATTTCTCGACCTCGTGTGAATTAAACATTCTCTATTTATCACTACAGCTTCCATGGTTTTGTAAAATTTCAGATCAAAACAAAATGTATGAACTTTACAATAGCAGTGATCCCAAGCCTCAGCGCCCTTTTCCAGCCTAGACATGATTCAAATATGAACCACACCTAATATCTGATTTTCTAATACATAAAACTACAAATATGTTTCAACTTACTTTGAGGCGGATTAGTGGACCTAATGTTCAAACATAGAACGATATGTTCTGGAACTGCCGGCCACCAATCTAGCCTTGTAATGGAATGCATATCAGTTTCTTAGACGTCAACAGCTTCCATTCGTGGGTAAAATAAAATATTACAGGTTAATATATTACACAAATAAGCAAGGATATAGATGGACAGATGGGCTGATCGAAATATTACCTTACGTTCCTTGCAGTAAAACTATTTAAGAAAGTACGTGAATCAAGGCTGAAGCAGATTATCAGTTTTTTGTGCTTTATGAAATATGTGCTCGTCCAATTTCAACTTCGAAATAAGTGATCAGGAAGTAGCTTGACCTATTCCTGGTTTTCGCTGAAGATAATGAATCAGCACTCATTCTAATCTGAGCACAATTACTTTTGAACAAAACGAATAAATAAAATGAAACCTTCTTGCTTAACTCTAGATTTGTTTAGCTAAAACTATTATATTCTTTTAGCAGAATTCCTAACCATTTTAGGGCTAAACACGCGCAGCAAGCATTTCATTTCTTAGCTTGATTTCCAGAGTAGTCAGTTATTGTAATTCCAGGTCAACTACTCTGCAAATATAAATAATGTCTAGTTAAGAAAGATTCAAACAATATGTGAAGAAATAACGGAACAAAAATCTTCATTTCTGAAATAAAACAACGGATGGATATTTTACAAATTCACTATTTTTCAAAGATTTCAGCATTTTGTTTATAGACCATGAAAGGTACTATTCGTAATAAAATAGTCGTCAACGGTATCAGTCCTTTGTGTGCGGTGTGATTTACATATTCCAGCGTTCTGTTAAAGAAGAATATATGGATGCATTTTTTTCTGCCTGAAACAACATATATTTTTGCACTTTAAATGATTATAATAACATCAAAATGCATATTATGTCCGAGTATATTAATTAGTTAATTATTCCATTCATGTATTCATTCATTATTTATCTAATTGATTAATTAGACTTTTATTTCATTTCTTCAGCATAAACATGGACTTTAATAATTTGGAATTGTTCCTGATTTCCCTGGGCATCATGGTCCTAGCAGGTAAATCTAACTCAACTACCCATATTCCATAAATGAACAATTGTTTTTCCATAGTATTTGTCTCAGTCAATGGCGTGCCTGCAAGTACCTCCAAACAGCAGACATTTAGATTTATTTCTCGTTAAATTAATCAAATCTAGAAGGAATAAAAAATTGTTTTTTGGTACTCTGAAACTTAGTTATAGAATAACCTTATCATTGCTTCCTGCATTTTAATAAATATATATATTCAACATTTCAATTATCTCTTTTAAAGTATTTAGTTAAGTATGTCCAACGTTCTTGTAATTTGGCACATTTCACATGTAATGATTCAATTATATCCAGTTTACTCATAATGTGACTTGAATCCATCTTCTGTTTGAGCAAGCCGTTCTTTAAGTGCTCATTTCTTTTTTCTAGTACACCTATCGCCACAAACAGATTAATGCCCATAAAGTACACATCTCTCTTAGAAATATATTAAACTTTTAGCCGTTTTATACAACAATCTCTGTCCCTCTATCTTCTTTATTTTAGCATGCCAAAATAAATTTACTGTAAATATTGTTCATAATATTCCATATCGGAGTTCTAATTCTAAAAAGGTTCCAAGTATTATTATATCCAAATTTGTTGTTTATGTTTTCAAAAATATTAATGTACTTATTGCAAGCAAACTCAGTCATATCACGGCAAATACAATCGAAACGATAAGGTTCCTCTTTTAAGAACTTGAAACAGAATTTATATTGTTCAAACGTAGACCGCTCCGGTGGCCTAGTGGTTATAGCGTCCGCCTCGGATACGGGAGGTCGCGGGTCCGAACCCTGGCCGAGTCATACCAAAAATGGTACTAACAGCTGTCTCACTTGCCAATCAGCATTAAGAGGTTAGTGTTAGGACTGGTCGGCCTGGTGTCAGTATAATGTTACTGGGTGGGACATCATACCACATGTCTGCGACATAATGCCCCTGTGCTAGATATCACTATAAACTGTCACACTGCAGACATCGTAGCGATATGACTGAAAATATTTTAAAGCTACGTTAAAAATCTAAATCACACACACACACACACACACACACACACACACACACACCGTTCAAATGTAACAAGTCGCAACATTTTGGCCAAATAAGATTTTATACAAGGAGGAATATACAGCATTCTCGGTTAATCTGTTTCCTATGTAGTAGGAAATTTGCTACTCCTGGTTCTCTGTGTTCGCATCCGTACCGAGCGTGACTCTCGGATGTTGTACTTCTAGAGGTATCCCCGACGTGAGTCCGGTATGGTTTCCTATCTTTGATGCAACCTCATATTGAGCAGATTGTGCAAGTTGGTCCAGTGGTCAAAGGTTTAGCTTCGATTTAGATCACAGGATCATTGTTAGCGGAACTCAAGATAGTTACATAGGAGTAAGACGTCGCCTGTCGCATTGTACAAGTCTCAGCAGGCAAATTAATTCTCTGGCAAATGGTTTGTTCCGTATATTCTATCATTGTACTAGTTCAATTTTTGTTCCTGGAGAGACATATTTCTCTACTTCAGTGCTGAGTTCCAGACCAGGATGAACAAAATCTTGAAAGGTACGAGGTCGGAGTTGTCCTTGTTGACCAGGTGACTGAGAAGGAGAAGAAGGCAACAAGTGATATCATATCTCCAACATATATCTAGTCTGGAGTTTTGTATCTTGTTTTTATTTGTAGTTGAAGCACATGACTTCTGGAAGTCGTTTGGGTTCTAACGTGAGGTCACTGTCTTACAAGTTTATACTGATTCCGTAGTTTCCATAAATGGACGGCATAAAGAACATGTTCTAGCATTCCACAATGAACCCAGAAACGTAGGAGGTATGATTGAATGCTCTTAGCATGACGACCAAGTGATGTGTTCTATATTTCTAAGCAAAGGAACTGTGGGGAAAGGACGAGGTGCACTGAACGAAATACCGAGTCCCCTACTTCTCCGGTCCATATCTCGCATGTCAAATATTATCCAGTCGCCAACGATGTTAGAAGTCTTCCCCCTACCGGGATCATTGATAAAGGGAGGTAGAGGTGAACGTTTGTCACTTGAGGTAGGGAGGATCTCGTGGCCTATATTCACTTCAGTTCGAGAAAACTGGTCATTAACAGTTGTAAATTCAGTGGAACTGTTTCCTAGTGGCCTGTTCTCCATGGACTTCCCTGAAAACTTGTTTGAGGTGCTTTGCAAATCCCTCTGCTGTAACTGAGAGTTAAGATTGGAAAAGATGTATTCTTAGTCGCATGTTGCGAATTTTTTAAACCTGATAATTCATGAGAAGATTAGATGATTAAAGGTGCTAGCTTAGCTTGGCCTATGATGGCCTTAAGAAAAGAATGGGCACAGAGCATTGCATCTCGTTCCACCTGTTCTTCATATCTGCTATTGCGACCATTATAATATTATGTAGGTCTCTATGTTTATGTAGTTCATTCTAAAAACATTTCCTCACTTATTTCGGATGTGATTCCGGGAGGGAAAGGCCAAGCCATGTTCCGTCTATTGAAAGATCGTCATTGATATTAGATGCAACTTGGGTCCATTGTCATGACCTTACTAATCAACTGATGGGTATACAAATGGAAAACTGGTGTGTAGCACTTATAGGACCGTCGACAACAATTCGAGGGAAGGCATCTTTGAGAACAAACGTCCTTAGACACTTGGGACATGTAATTAACGATGTATACAGCAAACAATATTAGTGGAAGAAATTGAAAGTATATTCTTCTGTAGCCATTGATCATATGATGTAGGAACTTTAGTCAAGTTAGTCGGTGTAGAGGACTGAGATCAGACCTTCGATGGACGTGGGCGGAAAATGTATTCAATCCAAACATCTGCAGCTGGTCAATGATCATAGTAAGCTCTAACAACGGCGAGAAAACTAGAGAGCCAGTTGTTGTTCTGGTGTGTTTTATTCTGATTAAGGTAGTGAAGCCAATGTCTTTTATATTACCCTCGGAAGCACTTTAAGGAGAAAGTCGAGTATGGACGTTCACTACACTTGCATCACGTTAATAGTTAGATCCCGTTACTTCCAAGGAGTCGCTATAAAGGGCTCCATTATCGTGGGACAGGCCTGAGGGCAAGCGAAGATACATCTCTTGGAATAAATAGGCACCAAGATTGATATGACAAGCCGGAAGTGACTATGCGGGTTAGACTGATCTATTAGAGTGTCTGTATAACCTGGACGTCATCCACAGGAAATGATGAACGACATTATACGGGTTAGACTGCTGTACTGGGTTCTTGAATATAGATGCACTAAGCTGGGCATCGGACACAATATGCGACTCGTGAAATGGGACATGGTCTGATGTTGTATGATCGAATGTATAGTGCTTCATCGGCCTCGTCCAGTCGTGAAGAAACAATTACATCTTGGCTGGCATGACGTTGTCCAGTTGTTGATGTTGGGATGGGTAAGGAATATTGATTCTCATATCCGCTGTGTAATTCTGATATGCTGAACACTAAATGATGATATTGTTGTTCTCCGCAGAAAATGATATGGTTTCGGGCCCTTGTGTGCAAACTGATGTTTTCGTCTTGCAAGGTATGCTTCTGCACCTTCCGTAGTACCATTGAATTGCTGTCCATTGGCCTTGTCCATACTATTCAAGTCAGACACGTATTCAAGGAATAACAGCCAGAGAAAACTACACATCTGGAGTGGTTGCAAGACTCTTTTAAATCTGTAAGACAAAATAGCGCAAACAATATATACGCGTAGTGCCGCCAGCGTCCTACTTTATAAAGTGCTCGTGCAGAATTAAAAGTGCTCATGTGGTCTGTACAGGTAGCGAATTAGAAAATCGATATTAAAAGCAAACTTATTAATTCTAGTAACAAGTTACGTATAGAAAGTCAAATTCGGTGAATTATTTTACAGGTAAAATCATTGAAGCGTCGCTCATAGTAACTACATGTATAACGGACGTTTTGATTGATCCATGTATATAAACCAAGATGGAAACTATACAGTAAATCAAATTAGTTTTCTAAAGTACACAAAAAACTGCATTTAAGAAGTAGAAGTTAAAACTCCATTGTGAGACAATGGTAACAATAGGAAAGGCTCACTGACGTCAAATAGGTAAAACTCAGTAAAGGTCACGAATATAACTTTGAAGTTGATACTAAGACAAAATAATACGGAAAACGTATCTGTATGTATGCGGACGAAGAGGAAACTATAAAACAATGTTAAATGATTTTTCTCCATCACGTTTCCTACCTGCATTTATTAATGCGGTAATAGCAATGTGAGCACTATCTCGACCCGTGTAGGAATGTACCAAAGGCGCTTCAGTGTGTGAAGACTGCAAAGTGATATCACTGAACAGTTAGAAACTTTGTCGTAGATTGTAGAAAGAATATAAAAGTCGGAAATGTATAGATTGGATAAACTTCTCTTCGAAGATGAAACTCCTCCAACTTGATTTAAGGTAGAAAACTTCCGAACAAGACAAAGTAGTAACTGGGTTTGGTGCCGATTCCGGTATCGAGGGAATCATTCTATATAACTACCACTAATGAGGACACATGCAAGTAAGCTTTCTAGCTCAAGGTTTGCATCTGAGAGGGCTGGATTTGCGAGGTACTAGTAGTTCTCCCAAAGTATTATGATTCGGTAACGTATTTGAAGAAGAGACACATATCTCGAGTATCTGATTAGATTTATTGGGCTTTCCTACAAGTGAATACATGTCAGAATTCATCGGAGCGAAGCAGCTCATTTACCATAGTCTTAAAGTAGAATCTCCTTTTAAGTGTCATGCTTAATACCTCCAACTTTACCTAAGGAATGTACTCTTGTACGAAAATTATAGTGCAGGAAATAAGTCAAGCAAAAATTGGCAGTGTGACTGAAATTAAATTATATTGTTAATAAACCAAAACGGAATAGATAGTTTGATATATTAGGAGCTATCCTTGATAATAACAAAGCACATGTTCTGTCTCTCTCGACCTGATTTTATGGATGATAGAAAGCTCAGAAAAAGCATTGATGTTGAAAAAAATATATTAGATAATGAAATTATGGGCAATATAAATTTAAAATCCGATTTAAATTCATAAAATGTAAATTGTCTTGAGAATCCTAAGTTTATTGAGGAGAAAAATTAAAAATGTCACTGATGATGTTACTGATGATGATGCTGCATTCAACTCGTAGACGTCGAAGACAGAACAAGATTCTGATATTGAAGAAATCAATGTAGGCATTTATGCGACAATCAAAGCCATTTTTGAACTAGTACAAAACGTGCCTTCAGCGGTAAAATCAACACTTGATGTCAAAAGTCTCAAAGATAGTGGGCAAGCCCTGTTTGATCTGGCAAAACCAAAAGACATGATTACCCAAATGGTCCATAGGGGAACGATTACGTGGGAAAAATAGTTTTCCTTTGGCAGATAAGTTGTCGGAAGACATTTATACTTTATTCCATTTCATTGAAGTAGAGAACACTTAACGTGCATACCTAAATTGGCTCTGAAGCGTAATTATAAACCTTGATCGTCCCCGTGTTTGACTTCTCTTCGTAGCGACTTCATATCTCAAAGTCCGAAAGCTTCAGTAAATGATCACGCTTTACAAGACATAGACGAAAATGTTCATAGAAAGAACTCATTTGCGCAAGTAGCGACAATGAATGAGACGTTTGAAGAAACCACATTCGGCTGGAAAACTAATTACATGATATCGCCACACAGAGAGTCAATGGTATTAAGAGTGATAATATATTTATTTGAGCAAACGAAGAAACTTCAAGAAGCTAAATCCCAGAGAGAGCAACTTAAACTAATAGAGAAATAAAAAATGACTGATAGCAGGGGAACTTATATTCAGGTGTCCACTATGGCAACCAGGGAAAACGAGATAAAAGAAACCAGGAAACAAATCATCATCTGCGTGTGATCATGCAACGAGTAATCTGCATAGAGGAGAAAATGTAAACACAGTTTTTGCAGGACAAAAGATTTTATACAATCATAGTAACGGGGAAAGTGGAGACCCTTGGACTAGCAACTGAAAGGATATCATGAATTGTCAGTATGCAAGGGGAGTAGATATGACCCTCTCTAGCTACTGTTCAAGAACATACAGAATATGTTCATTAGATATACTCAAACAGGGGACTATCAAACTTGCACCAAATTCATCTGGAAATGAGCTTCTTGTGTTTTCTGTGCAGGTTTCTCACCACATTCACGGAATGATCAGATTAATATATTTGCAAGTATACGTCGAAACCATAAACCAAAAGTCACATCTAAGAGCAAGAAACAGCAAAGCAACTGAAAATCACCAAAGTCAAGATGAGAAGAAAGAACCTAACATCAAATAAATGAAAGAGCACGCATAAAGCACATATTGCCCTCATCAAATCACCAGAAGACAAACGAATGATTCATAACAACGATGAGTAACAAATAATATAGACATATTGAGACTATAACTACCAAACCAAATCAGAAAGATATCGAATTAGATGCTTTTGAACCAGTCGTAGCAAACAAAATAGACATATTTTGTTATCAAATGTCATATCAAAAAAGAATATAGATGTTTGTAAAGGCAGTCATTACAAGATATTGCAAGGAGAAGGTTATGATGGTACCATTCATCCGCTTCATAAAAAAGTCTCCAATTGAACTACCATATATATATTGTAATTTTCATACCTTTTCATATTATATATATATATATATATATATATATATATATATATATATATATATATATATATATATATATATATATATATATATATATATATATATACATGAAAAGGTATGAAAATTACAACCTGTTGTTGTTGTCGTTGGAGGTGCTGAAAAAGCTAAAGATGACATTAATTTTCTGAATGAGTTTTGATTTGTTCGAAATGGGAAAGTGCAGAAATTCTGTACGAAAATCGGACCAACTTGATTGGAGAAGAAGGGTCAATTTCAGGTCGATATCAGAAAATAAACATGATTATTTGTATGTGGCAGGGAATACGTGTGATTATAGATTCAGTGAAAGGCTCAGAGAGAGAGAGAGAGAGAGAGAGAGAGAGAGAGAGAGATGGAGAGAGAGAGAGAGATAGTGAGTGATGGTGAGGGTGGGAGTGAATGAGAGTCGTCGATTATTATAACCTTTCACTTGCATTGTCGAGGTAGTTACCAGAAAAGCAGTATAAGGAAGGTTCTATCGGTCAAGGTTTAATTTTTTTGATAGTAATTGGACTACATGAATTAAGAATGGAAGTTTATCTGTCAGGTAATGAATATAACTATTTTGATGCGACAAGGTAGGCGATATTAAGAGGTCTGTTTCTTATAGAAGGTGAGCAATGTATTAGGAAACCTTGTCTACTGGAAAAATCCGTACGAGAAAATGTAGCTTTTCTACTTTTATTGTGGCTGGGCGTATGCATTTTGTTATGTATATTTAATTTAATTGTTTGTCTCTAAGTTTTAATTTTTTAAACTTTATTTCATTACATGTTATTGTAATGTAACATTGTTTGCTGGACTTGACCTTGTCCAAAATTGAGTTTATTTCTGCTAGACCTGATTCATTTTTTATTTTTTTTTTATGTCATTTCTGTAAACAACTAAAAATAACTTCATTTTACTCTCCGTGTATGAGCTTATTAACCAACTTATTATTCAGGTAAACAAGAAGTGGTAAATATGTTGATCAGGGTCAGTGTTTTGGAGATTCCCACGTGAATTTAATAATATATTCTCTTGTAAGTAAACAAGGCTGATTAAAATCATTCTAGTATGTTGTATTCCATTAGGTAATGGTTGTGTTTACAAAATGCTAATGTGACCCGAGGTCAAACAGAGAACAATAGTACTTTGTGACTGTAAAGATTTTAATAGTTGTGCTTTAACATCTAGAACTGTAAGTTGGATTATGGTGTGTCCATTTTGGGATGAATTTTATATTCTTCAAATTTTTTAATTCAAGTGATTATTTTCTCTGGAAATACTAAAGTGCTCTGACAAAGTTCTCGCATAAAGACATTAACTGGAATGTATACTGAATTCAAACATGGAATAATATTTCTGTGATTCAACAAGAGATTATTGATACATCAGTACTTCGTAGGCTATAACAGCTAGGTCACCGTCTTCAGTTTGGATCGCTTCAGGACATGAACTGAACTTTATTCAGGACATTTAATTACTACGACTTTAATTAATTTTAATTATCGGATCATTTTTGGATTTAATTCGCAATACCGTAAATTCCTTTCTTCCATTTTCACTTTGTATTCTAGGGAATTAAAGTAATTGGTAAATTTAACATAGCTTAGCGTCTTCACTCTTTGCTGTTACTTCTTTTAGGAGCAAAGACTCCTAACAATTGTGAATGATTCCGATTAGGGCTGTAGTGAGAGATGGATCGAGCGACGGATTAACAGATCGATGGATCGATGGAGAGTGAGAGATAAAATAGCGAAAAGTATGAAAATTACAACCTGTTGTTGTTGTTGTCGGTGGAGGTGCTGAAAACGTAAAAGATGAAATTAATTTTCTGAATGAATTTTGATTTGTTCGAGATGGAAAAGTGATTACATTCTGCACGAAAATCGGACCGACTTTACTGAGGAAGAAGATACAATGTTATTAATGGAAAACATATTCGGTATTAAGATACATTTTAATTGATTGAACTGATCAGACAGATTGTTCTGCTGTGGATAACGGGATTTGAAAGCATGGTACATTTGAATAGTATATAAACTTTTAAAACAAGACAAGGCAATATTAGAAAATAAACATGTCTATATTTATGTGGCGAGGGGACACGTTCGATTGGAGATTCAGAGAATGGCTCAATTCAGGCAGAGAGAGAGATATTTAATGATGCAGAGGGTGGGAGTGATAGAGAGTAGGCGATTATTATAACATTTTGCTTTAATCGTCGCGGTAGTTACCGGAAATCGTTTAATTTCTTTTTAATGGTAATGGGCCTATATGATTTAAGAATCCAACTATATTTGTCAGGTAATGAATGCAACTTTTTGATGTGAAAAGGAAGAATATTAAGAGGTTTGTCATGAGCTGTAGTGATCAGACATGTTAAGTATTTGTAGACATTGCGGGACAAAAACATTATTGGTGTCGGGTCCATGTTTTGTTCCGTTATTATAGAAATTTAATCAGCTTAAATATTATCAAAGCGAGCGAAATGTAATACAGCTGTTACACAGAGGTTGACTTGTTTGTCAGGAGACATAAACTATAGGAGTGGCAATGTTGGAAGTTTTGCTGTCAGATGAAATATGTCATCAAAGGTTGAGATTAGCTTTAAGTGGAAGATAGATACAGAGTGGGAGACTAACAAGATGAGGTGGGGAATATAATAACCTATTGCAGGTGTGTTTTGGAACTTTTAGTTTAAATGCAATTTATTTAGTAAAAACATACATTTGTTTAAGAATCCAGGATTTTCTCTTGAGATGACAGGAATAAAAGTTTATTTGGGACACAATAAAGACATTCGGTGATGTTTGATGGGTCACATTGAGTAGGGACTGGGAGGGTTTGGGTGTGAGAGTGTGTGAGAGAGAATAAGAGAGATCGATATCGAGTTATGGACGTGATGGAGGTTACAGCCTGGGCTGTTGTTGTCGGAGAAGACGCTGCAAAAGGGAGCAAGTGTAATGAACGTTTTGAATGAATTTGGCTTTTTAATGGCGAAGAATATGAATTTCTTACAAATACATAAATGGTCTTGTATAATATAGAGTTTGCATTATGCAGCTAGGAATAAGATATTAATATATCTCATGTGCATTGTTTTGAACAGACATATTGAGCGATTGTGGACCGTGTGCATCGAACAGAATAAGAGAGATAGACAGACGGACAGAGAGACAGACAGACGGAGAGAGAGAAAGTGAGAGACACAGACATTGAGTGATGATAAGAGTGTAAGTGAAAAGGTAAGAGTATAAAGTACTGTATAAATTTCAAAACTGTAAACTTATTGGTCCTGCAAGAATCGTGAATTTGTCAAAATTGCCTCGTCCAGAACTTCTTTGAATAATTCACAATGGATCCATAACAATGTTATACTTCAACTAATGAGCACTATCTATTTCCACTGGACAGTCCAAATAAATGTGTTTTCCTCTCGAATAATACCTAAGTAGAACATAAAAACGTCTGCAGACATACAACAGGAACACAAGAAATGGGAATAACTCAAAAATAGGAATGAAACTGATGGCTCAGTGCTCTCCTTATATACGCTTTCCACTACGACCAAATTTTACAACATACCCCACGTGGCAGATCATGCTCAATTTATTTCGAAATTGTCTATTCAAGTGACCTACCCCAACAAATGGGAAAAAAAAATAAAATTCTTCTAGACCCGTCCAAACTCCAGCTGCTAATTCGAAATGCACCCAATGTCGTCATTAGGAGCATTATTAGTAATTGTCAACACATACGTAAGCATCTGTTTATAGATCCTATATGATTTTACGCTAGTAATATTTCTATAACAGATCAATATTTTTATTACAATAAAATACTCCTATGAATACATGAATAACAATTACGCTCTCTCTCTCTCTCTCTCTCTCTCTCTCTATATATATATATATATATATATATATATATATATATATCGACTTAATTAACTATACAAATATTCGGAATTGATGATGAACAATCCTTCAGTCAATTTGAAGTACTATAATAAAAATGTAGGGAATGGATATCGAACAAAAGGTGGAGAGAGGACTACCCATCCGATGAAAAGTATAATAAATATATCACGTAGTACCGATGAATACCGGCATATGACTTGAGTTCTGTGCCATGAATGTAATTATTCTCATGACATCAACATGGAATGTACGTGGTGTAATGCGTAGCACGCATAAATTAATTAATTATTTACCAGACACAGATCAGTTTCTTATTACTGAACATTGGCTTTGTACAGAGAATCTAACATATTTAGATAAATTACATGATAATTTAAAAGTAATGGCGCATTCTTCTTAATACATACAACGCTGTTGTAGAGGTAGCAGCTGGGTTGCCATATTTACTAGATCATCACTACACAAAGTAAGTAAATTACCAACATTTTTTCAAATATTATGGCAGTGAAAGACATAATTAGACAGTTGGAACCCATAATTTTTAAAGTAACTTACTTTTCTTGGATAACCAGAACTGATAATGCATACGACATATTTTATGATAAATTGTATGTGTTGAAAATATATGAATAATTATGGGAGACATGAATGCCAATTTTGTGTGTAAAAATTTATCAAGAAGAGATCTTGCTCCCAGGAATAGAACTGAACAGAGAAATATCAATGCAGCATTATACCATGTTTGATCAAACAAGATGTGCCAGACGTCAATACTAGATTATATAATAACGACGGGTGAAACAAAATACGTGTGAACGACATAAAAAAAAAAAAAAAAAAAAAAAATAAAAAATAAGATTGAGTCACCTACAAGTTAAAAAAGCATTTGCAAAAATGTGTTGTAGATATATATGAAGACATATGGATTTCCAATAATTAAATGGAACTTGGCGAATCCACTGGCAGTGAGCATGTATAAAACCGACTTTCTGCATTCTTGAATTGTACCTTTGAGTGTTACTTGGCAGAAGATATAAAGATGTATAACGAACTGAAAACAAACAGTATAATGACTGCTTTAGATAGATATATTCCAAACTATGGATTCAATTCAATTTGAAACAATACTGGAAGAATAGTGACCTTGAAAAGTTACATAAAGAACTGTGAAAGCGCGCGAAGAATGGATCAAAGCAGCATAAATTACAGGGGCGCAAGAAGATAATTTAGAATGAGACACATACTAAACGCATAGGAAGAAATAGGAAAGGGTGCTGAACTGGGAAGAGTCGAATTCTACATAGTCGTACGAGAAAGTAGAAATGATAAACCAGATTATGGTATTATTATAGTCCGTGGAGTATAATCAAATGATTCGGATAAACTTACCAATTTATAGAAACTGTATTTTCCTGAATTACGTTATTAGACAGTGACAATTACCAAGTTCTACTAACAGAGCAAATTAGAGACATGTAGCCTAAAATGTCATGCCATTAACGAGGAGCAGGTATTGCAGCATATGAAATCTGAAGATAAAAATCTCCTCGCATTGATTACATGTCCATCTAGTACTTAGAGTATTTATGAAAGTATGTAATCAGCCACATATAACTGTCATTTTTAATTATATTATCCAGTTTGAGCGTTTGCCTAATTTATATAAATGTGGAATGATTCTACCGATATACTAACAAAATGGAATATGCAAAGAGGATTCGGTGAATTATTGTGGTATAACATTGACATATATTCTGGAAAATTGTTTCCAAAACAATATTGATGACCAGAATTCAATAAGAATTTAGACAAATAAAATTTCCACATCCTTATCAGTTTGGATTTCGTAAAGAGGCCGTATCTATCTGTGCTGAATCCAGCCCAAAAGAATGACTGGTGTACTATGTAAATCTTAACTCCAATGAATCTGCTGTTTGTCTGGATAACGAAAAGGCATTCGATAGATTGTGACATAGTGAACTATTGAACACAATTAAAGTATTTGGGAATTAATGCAAGACATGGAGAATAACCGCCCATTCCTACACGGAGGATTGATGTATCATGTACAAGACGTATCTCCAACAAATAACCGGGGAGTTGGTAAATGGCGTTTAAAGTCCGCTTTTGTTTTCCTCTTATACATAACTGATTAATTAAATAATAATAACAATGCCTAATTGCGGTATAACAACGAACCAGATGAACATACCCGACGTGCTTTTAACAGGCAATAATAATCTTCTAGGTTATATACGATGAATGGATTGCACCTCATCTTCTGCGCATACCGATGAGGTATGCGCAGAAGAGAAAATTGATATTTAATCCTAGCAAGAATGAATGTCAGTAGAAAAAATAAATCTTATACATCAGATGGAATTACGTTGGGATTACAGGTATTCGAAGAGCAAAAAAGTGAAATGTGCAGGAGTTACTTTACCAAGCTACTCAAAGCTACTAATAGGGAATTATTTTGTTAAAGCTAAACATGTAACTAACTCACTATGCTCAACTGGATTAATGCAAATGGAATAAAATCTGTACTGTCTGTAAAAGACTATCTCAACGACATTAATTTCATTGGAAGGTTCCAGAAAAGTTATCTTTAACATAATTGGGACAAGACTACGGGTATTCGAGGACAGCAAACATGGAACGATTATCAGAAAACAATCAGTGGGATTCGGTCGATATTTAAGACAATTAATTCAATGTTAAAAATCGACCATATATGAAACATTCTCTTATACTGACTCAAGCATCAAAATGTGTGTGCGATTTGGATTATTAACCTATCTTTAAAAAATGTTCAGTCATATAACTATGGTGTCTGCAGTGTGGCTGTTTATAGTAATGTCCAGCACTGGGACATCATGCCGCAGACTTGTCCCACCCAGTCACATTATCCTGACACCAGGCTGACCAGTCCCAATACTAACCGCTTATAATGCTGAGCTCGTAGCGAGGCAGCAGTCAGTACCATATTTATGTCTTTGGTATGAATCGGCAGTGGGTTTGGACCAGTGACCTCCCGCATCCAAGGCGGACGCTCTAACCACTAGTCCACCGCAGCGGTCCATAAAAATGGGGTACGATACATTAATTAGGATTGGAAGAATTTTGCACATCCTATTTCTACCAAATGTCCCTTAACCCTGGATGGCAGAAAATTCGTCTGATATAGACACTGTTCCGTATATGCCTTTAGAGATTTACTGTGATTTATGTCATCAGCTAGATGATAATATTCTAGCTATGTTACGACATTTAATATTGGAACTTGAGCCATGGATTAATCTGATAATACCATCCACAAGTATATCATTAAGATAAAGGTTTAGGGAATATAACATGAATATAACCAAACATAACGCAAGAACTAATAGTATTGAAATGAACACGAGAAGGATAATAAAATTGTTTGTTGTGTAGTCATATCTTCTGAAGTTATACAATATTGTCATGTGGGAAGTATAGTGCTAAATACAAATATATTTTTATCTTTCGTACACTCTGTATCATCAGAATAAGAATGCAGATGTATACTTTGTAATATCGATATTTCCTGTATTGAAAAGTTCTATAACATTCAGATGTAACAATTATGTTTACCATCAATGTTTTAAGCCAGACTGTCCTGAGTCATATAATGTGTATGGTCGGTACAAAACAACAAAATATGTTCCAGCCAAATTCCTTTTTGCAAATGTAAATGTTTGTCTTCTATAGCACAGACTTTATCCACGTTGCAATTGCAAACAATCAAACTCCATTGAGAAAATTAGATACTTACTTCTTGCACTGTTTCTGCAAATACCCAAAAAGCTACAATATCAGGTTGTCCCTCTCTCTCTCTCTCTCTCTCTCTCACACACACACACACACACACACACACACGTACACACACACTCTTTCTCACACATAACACTCTCTCTCTCACTTTAACACACGCACAAACACACAAACATACACACACACAAACACTTCCTCTCTCTACTCATCAAAATCTATACCAAATATCGCAAAATATCATTATGTTGTCATAAGTAAAATTATCCCTTCTACCCCCATAATTCAAACATCGCCATTCATGTAATCCACGTTTAATAAAAAGGTATTCACCTACGTGCACCAGCTGAATTCCATGCAGATTACTTTGTATGTATATATATATATATATATATATATATATATATATATATATATATATATATATATATATATATATATATATATAAAGTTCAGGAACAAAAGAATTAATAACCAGCAATCATGTATGCATACCGCAAAGTCCACACTCAATATCTCTGTTCACTACAGCTCATGCCAACCTGTTATGTATTACCTGCTTCTTGCATGAGTAAAATTATATCCTATACATCGACAAATATACTTGGATTATTTAGGAATGTTTACCCATTACCGTTCGAACGTCACATTCAGCATACAAGATTTCTTTGAAATCTACCCCGAGAACAAAACCCACTGCTTGTAATCGTCGCATCTCTCTCTCTCTCTCTCTCTCTCTCTCTCTCTCTCTCTCTCTCTCTCAAACACGCAAACTATTCCTATACAACATTTTCCTTCACCTACCTCGAGAACACAAGCAAAACGTTCAAATAATTGTCTCCTCTCATTCTCTTTCTCTTTCTCTTTCTTTCTCTCTCTCTCTCTCTCTGGATCATTTCTCAAAATCTCTAATGACCCATATACACAGCCGCATAAAACCATAGTGGTGCATATTTACGAATATTGAATTCGCATGTTTCTAAATTTTATAATATTCAAACCTAGCATCATTTCATACCATAGTGTATGAAAGTCATTTAAAATGTCTGCTCATTGCAAGAACAGACAAAATTTTTCGAAAAAACCGTTGGATGGATTTTCAAACAGCATTTATGTACAGTGCATTTAAGAACAAGTCGAATGTCATTCAGAAAATTAATTATATTTTATCCTTTTCAGAAACTGCACCGACAACATCAACGCCAATTTGTCATTTTCTACATTCTCTTTCTTATCCCTCAATCCACCCTCTCTCTCTCTCTCTCTCTCTCTCTCTCTCCATATATGCCGTTCGCTCTTTGATTTTCTCTCTTTTCATGTTCTACATCATTCTCTCTCTATCACTATCGATATCTCATTCGGGCTCTTACTGGAATCCTTAACAATAGCAAAATCCGATTATTAACTTTTTCAGTAGCCAATATCTCCAGATAAATTGGTCTTTTTCTCCTTAACTGATACATTTCATTTTGAACACCTTTTTCATATATGCGAATTTTTTAACTTTTGCATAATATTCAAAAGAAAGCATGTATTATCCGCCATAACTGCTTTCATAGCATACTGGCCACAATCACTAAATATGTCTGTTAAATATAACCCATTTCTTAATATCGTTTTCATTTTGTCATTAACCTAAACAAATGTTTTGCATGAGTAGAATTTTTCTATTCTACAGGAATTTGTACACTCTGATCTTACAAAAAAGCGAAAATCCATTCAAAACTTTAGCTTCCTACTGTTTTGCAAATAATCACAAAACACCAACAACGAGATGTAATCTTCATCCCATCTCTCGCACACTCCACTCCCATTCTCTCTCATACACCCTCACACAGAAACCCTTCCTCTATCTACTCAAAACGACAAATAACGAAAATATGAATGTCTAAGTAAAATGATTCCTTCTTCTACAATATAAAATGTTGGATCCTTAAACAATGTAAATTCTTTACCACAATGAAGCAAATACAATTAAATACCAAAACACTTCTTCAACAAGTAGTTTTATTCTCCAACTCATCATGTTTCTGTCACCCTTTCTGTCGCTCTCTCCTACTTAGGGCTAATTATATGCATTAATGATACATTGTATCTGATACCAAAGGTACACATATATAACTTCCAACATTGCGATTCCTGTAGGCATGTCTTCAGAAAAATTGGTCACCCCTCTCTGCAACAGGTGTATTGCATTGTATAACTTGTTTAAGTCTCTATAATAATGGAACAAAACATTTACTAGCTAACATTAATGTTTTCATATCGCAGTGTTTATTTATGTTCACTACAACTCAAAACATACCTATTAATGTCTTCTTCCTTTCGTTTCAGAAAAGTTATATTCCTTACCTGACAAATATAGTTGATTCCTAAAGCATGTAGACTAATTACCATTAAAAACAAATTCAAACTTTGTTCATTATACACCTTTTTGATTAATTACCTCGACAACACAAGCAAAATCGTCTTCTCTCACTCCCTCCCACCCTCGCAATTACTAAGTCTATCTATCTCGCTCAATATATAAGAATGTGAGCAGATATGATCCTAACAATTGGCGAGATTTATCTCAAAATAATAAACTATGCAAGGCGCTAGCAAATGTTTGAAGCTAATGAATTTACTCTTTGGCAGAGAAAAATAATCTCATTGTTGAGGCACAGGTGGATTTTAGAAAGAAAAAATATAGTACTATTATTAACACGTTCAATTTAAAAGACTCAGTGCAAAAGTACTTATCCAAAAGAAATGGAAGATTCTAGTGCCTTTTTTTGGTTTTAAGAAGGTGTTCAACAAAGTCCACCATGGAAAACTGGGCACTACCTATCCGTAAAGATCTCCAAGGTAAAATGTATGCATCCTTCAAAAATTGTGTTTCATCTACTACTAATTTGAAAAATTATTTTAACTGTACTTTTGTGACGAGACAGGTATGATTGTTAAGCCCAATTTTATTTAGTTTGTATATAAATGATCTGAAACAAATGTAGCAAAGGCATATTTATCGCCCACGACATTGAAGAACAAGTTGAATCAATGTATACAGGTAATATGGCAAACTGACCTGATACAATTAGATTACTGCAACAACAACGATATATTATAGGAAGCATTTGTGATACAAATGGCATGGAGGTAAACCTCAAAAAGACAAAATAGTGGTATTTAGGAATGTGGGATATGTGAAGAGACCCGAAACATTGCATTTTAATGAAGAACAAATACAAGTAGAGCCCTATTATAACTATAACGGATTATTTTTACACCGGAGTTGAAGTAGTCTATAACTAAACAAATGTTAGCTTCACAAGCCAAAAGAGTGACACGAATATATTACCTTCAAAAGCAGTTCGGGCAGTTTCATATCAGAGATGTGTTTAAAACATCTGACGCAATGACTAAAACAATATCATGCCATGGAGATAAAATACTGAGATTTGAATACCTGACAAATATTTAGGAAGTCCAGTTTCAATTTTTGTGAGAGGCACCTATTTGTTTCAAATACTGCAAGTAAATTCGGTCTCCTTAGGTGAATGTGGTATGTTCCCTATTTTTGCCTCCTATGTGGTAAGATGTAAATAATATCGGATTAAAATTATGCGATTATCGGATGATAGATATCCACACCATTTATTTTGGATTCACACAACGGATTAGAGAACCTGCACTCCAAACTTGATCAGAGAATCTCACTAATTCGTGAAAATGTTTTATTGCTATAGTAAGTATAAATCCCTACTACAATGTGAGAAATACTTCTCATATAATATATCTTCTAAGTTAAGAAAACATTTAGTGCAACTTAGGTTTTCAAGCCATTAACAACGGATTAAAGCAGGAAGAAGGGAAAAAAATAATAGAGCATTCAGAGTTTGTGAACTGTGCAGGAGAAGAAATATTAAATAATATACAAAGAATTTCACTTTGTTTGCATTTGCGGAATTATTGGAAGAAGATATCTATACATTGCAACTTATGCATAAGCTTTGAGAAATTTCTATCGCATATGGCTTGCAATTATAAAGAGACTCTGTATAATTTAACACACTAATTGCACAAATCATTTGCTAGATGTCACAACTGTCACAATGCGGAAATAGGCTTAGTTAAATGTGTAAAAGTAAACCATGAATCTGAATTAAAGAGAATACGGCCCTCCAAATGTATATATCATAGAGAGAAATTCGTAAAATGGGCGAGCGGCCTATAGAATTGAAATAAATAATTTTATTTGATTACTGATCTCATTTTACCCTTTCTCTGAATCTTTAATGACACATGTCCCATGCAAAGTAAAAATACGCATGTTTATCTTCTTGTCTGGTTTTACAGTTTTACATAATATTCAAACGTAACATGATGTCATAATACACTGCACAGAGCAACCTAACCTATCTGACAATCAACAAAACTAAGTTAATGACAAAATCATTGTTTCACCATTAGCATTATCTCTTCTTCAATAGAATCAGTTGAAGTCTCGTACAGAATCTATCCACTTCTCCAGTGTGAAAAAAATCGAAATTCGTTCCGAAAAAAATTCCATCTTGTACTGTCTTCACCAACTACATCGACTAGAGCAACATCAGGTTCTAAATTTCAAATGTCAAGTTCTGTCATTGATCACTCTCCCCTCTCTCTCTCTCTCTCTCTCTCTGAACGAAATCTATATCTATCTCTCAATAGGACCATTATCTGGTTCCTTAACAATGCGCACGCCCAGCCTCCATAAAGGTACAACAGGTACATATTCACGTACGCACATTTCCACTAGAAAAGGACTCCTGATCGATTGGTCACCTGCTATAAAATGCCCGTGTTACATTTAGAACATCTCTTGCACCGATAAGTTGTTTCATTTTCAATATTTTTCAAAATAAAATTCTGATATTCTGCCTTTACTCTTTTCGCAACACACGGCCCACTGTCACTTAAATATGTGCTCAATATAACCCTCATAAATTATTTTAATATCTTATTCATTGAGGCATAAGTTAAATTCAGTATCATATAAGACCATTTTGTACTCGTACTTACAACGCTAACGATATGTTACAATATCCATACGTCTATCACTCTCTCTTTCACACACGCACACACACAAATACACAAACACATGTACGCACACACACACTCTCACACACAAAACCATCCTCTGTCTACTCCATGTGACCCATCAAAAATCTCGAAACGTCTTTATTAACTCGTAAGATCATCATTTGCTTTCATCATAAAATACTTGATTCTTAAACAATGTATATTTGTACTACAAAAATCAAATTAAACTTAGTAAAATATAACAACAAGAGCAACAGGTTCTTATATTCCCCAACAGGTTCTTATATCTCCTTCTATGTTTCTGTCTTCAAAGTGAGGCTAATAGTAACCATTAAGGATCCATTTCATGCAATAATCAAAGTGCAAAATGTGAATCTTCCAACATTCTTGTTGTAAATCTCTCGTTAGAAATTAGTCTCAGTCTGTGTAACAGCTATTCTGTATATACCTCGCTTTTCGAATATGTTAGATAAATTTCTATTGTAATGGAACAAACCATTTACTACCCACCATTAATGCCTTCGTCCGTCAATGCCTACAAACACCTATTAAGTCTGATCACTACAACTCGCAACAAACCTATAATTGACATCTTACTTTTCATATCAGGAAAGTAATATTATTTACCGGACCATAGGGTTAAAAACATAAAGCATGTAGGCCGATTACAATTAAAAACAAATGAAACCTCGATGGAAACGCCCTTCATTATATTATTTTACCGGTAACTACCTCGACCACGCAAGTAAGTAGTTCTAATAATCGCCACCTTTCCCTCACTCCCACCCTCATCATCACTCACTCTCTCCTTATCATTTCACCCGTTCTCCGAATCTCTCATGTCGCTTGGCACATACAATTAAGCATGCATATTCTCTATTATCGCTTTGTTCTCTTTTCATATTATACATACTATTCAAACGTAACATGCCATCATACAACACTGTTCAAAGACATTCAATCTCTCTTAACAGTACAATAAAAGAAAGATCTTTTGATGACAAAATCGTTTTTAAAATTAAACGTTTATATTCGTAGAGAGTGTTTACAGTATCCAATTGCGAACAAATCAAAGGTAATTCACAAACGTATTTCAATCTTTTCCTTTTTCAGCGACTTCAATGACAACACCAACATCAGGTTGTAAATTTCTACCGTGCCGCTCTTTAATCTCTCTCTCCATCGATCGATCCATAAGATCAATCTCTCTCACTAAAGTCGTTATCGCAATCGATAACAATTCCAAAGCCCAGCTAAAATAAAGGTACAAAAGGTACATTTTCTCATATTAATTATTCCAGTAGGGAACATTTCCAGATAGATTAGTCACCAGCTTATACATGATCATTTTTTGTACTCGTAAGGAGCTTATGCTCCTCGCCATTACAAACAAACGAAAATTCATTCAAAACGTTCAAACACTTGAACCTTTATCAGCACCTTCTCATACAAGGAAAGGTTGTAATCCCCATCGCGTCCCCCACTCGATGACTCACTCTCATTCTCTCTCACACCCTCTCATACAAACCAGTCCTCTCTCTACTCAATCCGACCCATCAAACATCGCTGACTATCTTTATTTTGTCGTAAGGAAAATTATTCATTTCATCACCACATACAATGCGAAATTCTTAAACAATGTCGACTTTTTACTACAAAAGAAGTCATTTAAACTAAAAGCTCAAAATCAAAAAATCCAAAAGCATGTACTATTCTCCATTTCAACCTGTCTCAATCTCCCACTCTGTATTTCTCTTCCACTTGAGATTGATCTCAACTATTAATGATACATTTCATCTGATACCCAAAGTACAACATATTCCAACATTGCCATTCCTATAGTCAATGTTTCCTGTGACATACGTCTGGATGTAACAGTTGTTGTTAGCTCTCCTTTCGATTATATAAGTTGGTTAAATATATATAACAATGGAACAAAACATTGACTAGCCACCATTGATAACTTCATCCCGCAATGTCTACTCACTCTTAATATGTCTGATCACAACATCACATGACAGTCGCCTTTTTCCGTTTAAAATTCTATCTTCTTTTCCTATACAATCGGTCGGATTTTACAACAGACTTTATGCACTTTCCCATACAAAAGTGTCGCGGGAGAAATAAGCCATAACACCTGTTTTCAACTGAGCTTGATTTTCGAATATAAAGCTAGTTTACAATTCTGTAACAAAGGAACAAAACATTGACTCGCCCCCATTATTGTCATCGTCCCGCAATCTCTACAAACACTTAATATGTCTGATTACTACAGCTCATGAAAACCCTCTTAATGTCGTCTTCATTTTTGCATGAAAGTGTTATATTCCTTGCCGAACAAATATGGTTGGGTTTATAAAGCATGTAGGGCCATTCCCATTAAAGAGAGATTAAACTGACCGAAACAACTTTCATTTTAAGCCACTAACTTTAACTACCTCTTTAATTCATGGAAAATGTTCAAATAATAGAGTCATCTTTCTCACTCTCACCTTCATCATCATCTCTCTCTCTCTCTCTCTCTCTCTCTCTCTCTCTCTCACACAATTGAGTCTATTTCTGAATCTCTAAACAAACTTGACCCTTGCCAAATAAAAATAAGCATGTTTATTTTCCAATATCGCCTTGTCTTGCATAAAACGTTGGTATATAAACGTTAAATACTTTCAATCACCAACACATGTATCTATCATAATGAAGAATTTGCTGATCCATTAGTAAAGTTCTCTCTTTTAATCCAACAAAATAGGTGCGATTATCCTAGAGAATTTAAGCATTTGTCCATTACAAACAAATCAAAATACATTCAGAAAATTAACTTCATCTTTACTTTTTCGGCACCTAAAACGACAACAACAACAGGTTGCAATTGTTATCCGTTTCGCTCACATAGCTATCACTCTAGATCGATCGATAGATCTGACAGTCCATCGATCGATCTATCTCTCTCAATACAGCCCTATTATGAATAATTCAAAACGTATATGCCCAGCAAGAATCAAAGTACAAAAGCAACATTTTTTTTATATGCATCTTTCCAGTAGACAACGCTTCTTCATAGTTTTGTCACCTTCTATCAAATGCCCGGTTTGCATTTCAATCACATTTCCCACCTATACGTTCTTTGATTTTATATATTATTCATAACAAAATATATATTATTTTAACATTATTATGTTCGTCCACAATCGCTTAATAAGTCTGTTCAAAATAACCCACAAGAGATATATGAACATCTTATTCCTTGCTTCATAAGTCAAATCTCCATCACGTCCATCACTCAATATCGACCACCAATCAAACATCGCTGTATGTCCTTATTTTGTCTAAGTAAAATGTTCTTCATTTCATCTCAACATATAATCCTGGATTAATAAACAAATGTATGTTTTCACTTAAAAATATTTCATTAAGCTAAAAGTTCAAAAACACGCCTGCATATATATTTTGCACCTCATCTTTTCAGTCTCCCAAACTGTATCTATCTTCCACTTTAAGCTAATCTCATAGCTATAAATTCCATAACTTGCAACATTTCCATTCCTCTAGTCTATGTCTCCTGACAAATCTTAAATTTGTTTCTCCGTTAGCAAAATTGTATCTTCTTCCCCAGCAAAATCGGTCCGATTTTCGTACAGAAATTAGTCACTTTCCCATTTCGAACAAATCAAAATTCATTCAGAAAATTAATTTCATCTTTCACTTTTTCAGCACCTCCAACGACAACAACAAGAGGTTGTAATTTTCATAATTTTCGTTCTTTTGTCTCTCACTCTTGATCAATCGATCGATCTGTCAATCCATCGCTCGATCCATCTCTCACTACAGCCCTAATCGGAATCATTGACAATTGTTACGAGTCTATGCTCTTAAAATAAGTAACAACAAAGAGTGATGATGCCAAGTTTAGTAAAATTTAAAAATTAATTTATTTCCCTAGAATACAAAGTGAAAATGGGAAACAAGAACTTATGATATTGAGAACTTAATCCAAAAATTATCAAAGAATTGAAAACACAAGTCCTAATAATAAAAAGTCCTGAAAAAAACTCATTTCAAGCACGAAGAGATCCAAAATTGAAGGCGATCACGTGTCTGTTATAGCCTACGAAGTACTGATGTGCCAAAAGTCTCTTGTTGAAACACAGAAAAATTATTCCAGATTTGACTTCAGTATAAATTCCAATGAATATCTTTATGCAAGAATTTTGTCAGAGCACTTTTGTATTTCCAGATAAAATAATCACCTGAATTCAATAATTTGAAGTAAATAAAATTCAGCAAACCTGGGCACAACATAAATAGAACTTATAGTGCTAGATGTTAAAGTACAACAGGTATATTCCTTACAGTCACAAGATAATATAGTTCTCTGCGTGACCTCAGGTCACATTAGCATTTTGTAAAAACAACCAATACCTAATGCAAAATAACTAGAATAATTTTAATGAGCATAGTCTACAATCACCTGTTAAATTCACGTGGGAATCTCCAAAACCCTGACCGTGATCAATATATTTACCACTTCTTCTTCATCTGAATATTAATTTACTTAATTAGTTCCTACACAGCTATTTTAGTTCTTTACATAAATTAAAAAAATAAATAAATAAATAAAAAAGTGAATCATGTCAAGCAGAAATGAATTTATTTTTGGACAAGTTCAAGTCCACAACCCAATGTTACATTTCAGGAACATGTAATCAAATAAAATATATAACAAATGTAAAAGCAACAAGCAAACAATTAAATAAAATATACATTACACAATAAAGGTGCAAAAGTTACATTTTCGTCATATGGTTGTTTCCAATAGACAAGGTTCTCTGATGCTTTGCTCACCCTCTATAAAAAAACAAACCTCTTTATGTAGTCTTCCTTGTCACATCAAAAAGTTCAATTCATTACTTGACAGATATAGTTGCATCGTTATATCAAGTAGGCCCATTACAATTAAAAAATATTAAACCTCGACCGAGAGAACCATCTTTATACTCCTTTTTTACGGTAACTATCTCGACAATTCAAGCATAAGATTATAATAGTCTCCTCTTCTATGTCACCTCCACCCTCATCATCACCCAATATCTCTGTCTGTCTGTCTGTCTGTCTGTCTGTCTGTCTGTCTCTCTCTCTCTCTCTCTCTCTCTCTCTCTCTCTCTCTCTCTCTCAATAGCGCCTTTCTCTGAAACTCTAATCATACGTGTCCCTCGCCACTTCAAAATAAGTATTTTTATTTCTAATATAACCTTGTCTTGTTTTAAAAGTTTATGTCATATTCAAATGTACCATACTTTCAAACCCCGTTATCCACAGTCGATCAATCTGTCTGATGAGCTCAGACAATACAAATGTATCTTCATACCGAATATGTTTTTCCATTAGCAAAATTATCTCTTCTTCTCCAATAAAATGGGTCGGATCTGGGAACAGATTCTATGCACTTTCCCGTTTAGAAGAAATCAAAATTAATTAAGAAAATGCATTGTATCTTTTACTTTTTAAGCACCTCCTAAGACAACAGCAACACGTTGCAATGTTCTTACCTTCTTATTCCCACTCTCATCATCATCTCTCTCTTTCTCTCTCTCTCTCTCCCTCTCTCTCTCTCACTCTCTCTCTCTCTGCATTGGTCCTTTCTCTGAATCTCTAATGACACGTAAACTATGCAACATAAATATGGGCATCTTTATTTTCTGATGTCGCCTTGTTTTGTTTTAAAACTTTATATCATCTTCAGATGCAACGTGTTTCCAAACCACACCATGCACTGCCTCTCAGTCTGTCTGATCAGTTCAATCAATAAAAATGGATCTTAATGCCGAATATCTTTTTCCATTAGTGACATTGTATCCTCTTTTCCAATAAAATCGGTCCGATTTTCGTACAGAATTTATGCACTTTCCCATCTTCAACAAATCAAAATTACTTCTGAAAATTAAGTTCTTCTTTTTCTTTTTAGCAACTCCGACAACAACAACAACAAGTTGTTATTAACCTAGCTATCACTCTTATATATCTCACTCTCAATCGATCCTTAGATCTATCAATCCATCGATCGATCCATCTCTCAATACAGCCATAATCGGAATCTTTGACAATGCATACGTCCAACCAAACTAAAAGTACAAAAGCTACAACTCCTCAAACGGATTTTTCCAATAAACAAGTTTCCTGATTCTTTTCTCACCTTCTATAAAAAAAAAACAAACCTCTCTATCACTCCCACCCTCATCAGCACATAATGTCTCTCTCTCTCTCTCTCTCTCTCTCTCTCTCTCTCTCTCTCTCTGAATTGGTCCCATCTCTGAATCTATAATCACTCGTATCCCCTGCCAAAGAAATGTTTATTTTTCAATCTCGCCGTGTCTTGTTTGAAAGTTTATATAATGTTCAAATCAACCATACTTTCAAACCCAGTTATCCACAGCCGTTCACTCTGTCTCATGAGTTCAATCAATAAAAATGTATCTTAAAGCCGAATATGTTTCTCTTTTAGCAAAATTATCTCTTCTTCTCCAATACAACGGGTTGGGAATTTCATACAGATTCTACGCACTTTCCCATTGCGAGGAAATCAAAATTCATTTACAATGTTCATTTTATCTTTTTTTTAAGCACCTCCAACAACAACAACATCAGGTTGCAATCTTCTTACTTTTTCGTTCCCACTCTCATCATCATCTCTCTCTCTCTCTCTCTCTCTCTCTCTCTCTCTCTCTCTCTCTCTCTCTCAATAGCGCCTTTCTCTGAATCTCTAATCATACGTGTCCCTCGCCACTTCAAAATAAGCATTTTTATTTCTAATATAACCTTGTCTTGTTTTAAAAGTTTATGTCATATTCAAATGTACCATACTTTCAAACCCCGTTATCCACAGTCGATCAACTTGTCTGATGAGCTCAGACAATACAAATGTATCTTCATACCGAATTTGTTTTTCCATTAAGAAAATTATCTTTTCTTCTCCAATACAATGGGTCGGATCTGGGAACAGATTCTATGCATTTTCCCGTTTAGAAGAAATCAAAATTAATTAAGAAAATGCATTGTATCTTTTACTTTTTAAGCACCTCGTACGACAACAGCAACATGTTGCAATGTTCTTACCTTCTTATTCCCACTCTCATCATCATCATCATCTCTCTCTCTCTCTCTCTCTCTCTCTCTCTCTCTCTCTCTCTCTCTCTCTCTCTCTCTCTCTCTCTCTCTCTGCATTGGTCCTTTCTCTGAATCTCTAATGACACGTATACCATGCAACATAAATATGGGCATCTTTATTTTCTAATGTCGCCTTGTTTTGTTTTAAAACTTTATATCATATTCAGATGTAACGTGTTTCCAAACCACACCATGCACTGCCTCTCAGTCTGTCTGATCAGTTCAATCAATAAAAATGGATCTTAATGCCGAATATCTTTTTCCATTAGTGACATTGTATCTTCTTTTCCAATAAAATCGGTCCGATTTTCGTACAGAATTTATGCACTTTCCCATCTTCAACAAGTCAAAATTACTTCTGAAAATTAAGTTCTTCTTTTTCTTTTTCAGCAACTTCGACGACAACAACAACAAGTTGTTATTTTCCTACCTATCACTCTTTTAAATCTCACTCTCAATCGATCCTTAGATCTGACAATCCATTGATCGATCCATCTCTCAATACAGCTATAATCCGAATCATTGACAATTGATACGACAAGCTACAAAAAAAAAAAACAAAAGAAACATTTTCTCATATTGAGTTTTCCAGTAGACAAGGTTGCGGATACTTTGCTCACCTACTATGAGAAAAAACAACCCCCTTTATTTCGTCTTCCTTCTCGCATCAAGAGTGTTAGATTCATTACTTGACAGATATAGTTGCATCGTTAAATCAAGTAGGCCCAATACAATTAAAATATATTGCCACATAAATATACTCATGTTTATTTTCGAATATCGCGTTCTCTTGCTTTACAACTTAATACCATATTCAAATGTAACATCTTTCCAAACCACACCATACACTGCCGCTCAGTCTGTCTGATCAGTTCAATCAATACAAATGGATCTTAATGCCGAACATCTTTAAAAATTAGTGACATTGTATCTTCCTCTCCAATAAAATCGGTCCGATTTTGGTACAGAATTTAAGCACTGTCAAATTTTGAACAAATCAAAATTCATTCAGAAAATTAATTTCATCTTTTACTTTTTCAGTACCTCCAACGACAACAACAGCAACAGGTTGATATTTTCATACCTTTCGCTATTTTATATCTCACTTTCGATCGATCAATCGATCTGTCAATCCATCGATGGATGCATCTCTCAATACAGCCATAATCGGAATCATTGACAATGCATACGTCCAACCACAATAAAAGTACAAAAGCTACAACTTCTCAAACGGATTTTTCCAATAAACAAGTTTCCTGATACTTTTCTCACCTTCTATAAAAAAACAAACCTCTCTATCACTCCCACCCTCATCAGCACATAATCTCTCTCTCTCTCTCTCTCTCTCTCTCTCTCTCTCTCTCTCTCTCTCTCTCTCTCTCTCTGAATTGGTCCCATCTCTGAATCTATAATCACTCGTATCCCCTGCCAAAGAAATGTTTATTTTGCAATATCGCCGTGTCTTGTTTGAAAGTTTATATAATGTTCAAATCAACCATACTTTCAAATCCAGTTATCCACAGCCGTTCACTCTGTCTCATGAGTTCAATCAATACAAATGTATCTTAAAGCCGAATATGTTTCTCTATTAGCAAAATTATCTCTTCTTCTCCAATACAACGGGTTGGGAATTTCATACAGATTCTACGCACTTTCCCATTGCGAGGAAATCAAAATTCATTTACAATGTTCATTTTATCTTTTTTTTAAGCACCTCCAACAACAACAACATCAGGTTGCAATCTTCTTACTTTTTCGTTCCCAATCTCATCATCATCATCATCTCTCTCTCTCTCTCTCTCTCTCTCTCTCTCTCTCTCTCTCTCTCTCTCTCTCTCTCTCTCTCTCAATAGCGCCTTTCTCTGAATCTCTAATCATACGTGTCCCTCGCCACTTCAAAATAAGCATTTTTATTTCTAATATAACCTTGTCTTGTTTTAAAAGTTTATGTCATATTCAAATGTACCATACTTTCAAACCCCGTTATCCACAGTCGATCAATCTGTCTGATGAGCTCAGACAATACAAATGTATCTTCATACCGAATTTGTTTTTCCATTAGCAAAATTATCTCTTCTTCTCCAATACAATGGGTCGGATCTGGGAACAGATTCTATGCATTTTCCCGTTTAGAAGAAATCAAAATTAATTAAGAAAATGCATTGTATCTTTTACTTTTTAAGCACCTCGTACGACAACAGCAACATGTTGCAATGTTCTTACCTTCTTATTCCCACTCTCATCATCATCATCATCTCTCTCTCTCTCTCTCTCTCTCTCTCTCTCTCTCTCTCTCTCTCTCTCTCTCTCTCTGCATTGGTCCTTTCTCTGAATCTCTAATGACACGTATACCATGCAACATAAATATGGGCATCTTTATTTTCTAATGTCGCCTTGTTTTGTTTGAAAACTTTATATCATATTCAGATGTAACGTGTTTCCAAACCACACCATGCACTGCCTCTCAGTCTGTCTGATCAGTTCAATCAATAAAAATGGATCTTAATACCGAATATCTTTTTCCATTAGTGACATTGTATCTTCTTCTCCAATAAAATCGGTCCGATTTTCGTACAGAATTTATGCACTTTCCCATCTTCAACAAGTCAAAATTACTTCTGAAAATTAAGTTCTTCTTTTTCTTTTTCAGCAACTCCGACGACAACAACAACAAGTTATTTTCCTAGCAATCAATCTTATATATCTCACTCTCAATCGATCCTTAGATCTATCAATCCATCGATCGATCCATCTCTCAATACAGCTATAATCGGAATCATTGACAATCGATACGAGCAACTACACAAAAAAAGTACAAAAGAAACATTTTATCATATTGAGTTTTCCAGTAGACAATGTTTCGGATACTTTGCTCACCTACTATGAGAAAAAACAACCCCCTTTATTTCGTCTTCCTTCTCGCATCAAGAATGTCAGATTCATTACTTGACAGATATAGTTGCATCGTTAAATCAAGTAGGCCCAATATAATTAAAATATATTGCCACATAAATATACTCATGTTTATTTTCGAATATCGCGTTCTCTTGCTTTACAACTTAATACCATATTCAAAGGTAACATCTTTCCAAACCACACCATACACTGCCGCTCAGTCTGTCTGATCAGTTCAATCAATACAAATGGATCTTAATGCCGAATATCTTTAAAAATTAGTGACATTGTATCTTCCTCTCCAATAAAATTGGTCTGATTTTGGTACAGAATTTATGCACTGTCAAATTTTGAACAAATCAAAATTCATTCAGAAAATTAATTTCATCTTTTACTTTTTCAGTACCTCCAACGACAACAACAACAACAGGTTGATATTTTCATACCTTTCGCTATATTATATCTCACTTTCGATCGATCAATCGATCTGTCAATCCATCGATTGATGCATCTCTCAATACAGCCATGATCGGAATCATTGACAATGCATACGTCCAACCACAATAAAAGTACAAAAGCTACAACTCCTCAAACGGATTTTGCCAATAAACAAGTTTCCTGATACTTTTCTCACCTTCTATAAAAAAAACAAACCTCTCCATCACTCCCACCCTCATCAGCACATAATCTCTCTCAGAATTGGTCCCATCTCTGAATCTATAATCACTCGTATCCCCTGCCAAAGAAATGTTTATTTTGCAATATCGCCGTGTCTTGTTTGAAAGTTTATATAATGTTCAAATCAACCATACTTTCAAATCCAGTTATCCACAGCCGTTCACTCTGTCTCATGAGTTCAATCAATACAAATGTATCTTAAAGCCGAATATGTTTCTCTATTAGTAAAATTATCTCTTCTTCTCCAATACAACGGGTTGGGATTTTCATACAGATTCTACGCACTTTCCCATTGCGAGGAAATCAAAATTCATTTACAATGTTCATTTTATCTTTTTTTTAAGCACCTCCAACAACAACAACATCAGGTTGCAATCTTCTTACTTTTCCGTTCCCACTCGCATCATTATCTCTCTCTCTCTCTCTCTCTCTCTCTCTCTCTCTCTCTCTCAATAGCGCCTTTCTCTGAATCTCTAATCATACGTGTCCCTCGCCACTTCAAAATAAGCATTTTTATTTCTAATATAACCTTGTCTTGTTTTAAAAGTTTATGTCATATAAAATGTACCATACTTTCAAACCCCGTTATCCACAGTCGATCAATCTGTCTGATGAGCTCAGACAATACAAATGTATCTTCATACCGAATATGTTTTTCTATTAGCAAAATTATCTCTTCTTCTCCAATACAATGGGTCGGATCTGGGAACAGATTCTGTGCATTTTCCCGTTTAGAAGAAATCAAAATTAATTAAGAAAATGCATTGTATCTTTTACCTTTTAAGCACCTCGTACGACAAGAGCAACATGTTGCAATGTTCTTACCTTCTTATTCCCACTCTCATCATCTCTCTCTCTCTCTCTCTCTCTCTCTCTCTCTCTCTCTCTCTCTCTCTCTCTCTCTCTGAATTGGTCCTTTCTCTGAATCTCTAATGAGACGTATAGCATGCAACATAAATATGGGCATCTTTATTTTCTAATGTCGCCTTGTTTTGTTTTAAAACTTTATATCATATTCAGATGTAACGTGTTTCCAAACCACACCATGCACTGCCTCTCAGTCTGTCTGATCAGTTCAATCAATAAAAATGGATCTTAATGCCGAATATCTTTTTCCATTAGTGACATTGTATCTTCTTCTCCAATAAAATCGGTCCGATTTTCGTACAGAATTTATGCACTTTCCCATCTTCAACAAGTCAAAATTACTTCTGAAAATTAAGTTCTTCTTTTTCTTTTTCAGCAACTCCGACGACAACAACAACAAGTTATTTTCCTAGCAATCAATCTTATATATCTCACTCTCAATCGATCCTTAGATCTATCAATCCATCGATCGATCCATCTCTCAATACAGCTATAATCGGAATCATTGACAATCGATACGACCAGCTACAAAAAAAGTACAAAAGAAACATTTTCTCATATTGAGTTTTCCAGTAGACAAGGTTGCGGATACTTTGCTCACCTACTATGAGAAAAAACAACCCCCTTTATTTCGTCTTCCTTCTCGCATCAAGAATGTTAGATTCATTACTTGACAGATATAGTTGCATCGTTAAATCAAGTAGGCCCAATACAATTAAAATATATTGCCACATAAATATACTCATGTTTACTTTCGAATATCGCGTTCTCTTGCTTTACAACTTAATACTATATTCAAATGTAACATCTTTCCAAACCACACCATACACTGCCGCTCAGTCTGTCTGATCAGTTCAATCAATACAAATGGATCTTAATGCCGAATATCTTTAAAAATTAGTGACATTGTATCTTCCTCTCCAATAAAATCGGTCCGATTTTGGTACAGAATTTATGCACTGTCAAATTTTGAACAAATCAAAATTCATTCAGAAAATTAATTTCATCTTTTACTTTTTCAGTACCTCCAAGGACAACAACAACAACAGGTTGATATTTTCATACCTTTCGCTATTTTATATCTCACTTTCGATCGATCAATCGATCTGTCAATCCATCGATGGATGCATCTCTCAATACAGCCATAATTGGAATCATTGACAATGCATACGTCCAACCACAATAAAAGTACAAAAGCTACAACTCCTCAAACGGATTTTTCCAATAAACAAGTTTACTGACACTTTTCTCACATTCTATAAGAAAAAACAAACCTCTCTATCACTCCCACCCTCATCAGCACATAATCTCTCTCTCTCTCTCTCTCTCTCTCTCTCTCTCTCTCTCTCTCTCTCTGAATTGGTCCCATCTCTGAATCTATATTCACTCGTATCCCCTGCCAAAGAAATGTTTATTTTGCAATCTCGCCGTGTATTGTTTGAAAGTTTATATAATGTTCAAATCAACCTTACTTTCAAATCCATTTATCCACAGCCGTTCACTCTGTCTCATGAGTTCAATCAATACAAATGTATCTTAAAGCCGAATATGTTTCTCTATTAGCAAAATTATCTCTTCTTCTCCAATACAATGGGTTGGGATTTTCATACAGATTCTACGCACTTTCCCATTGCGAGGAAATCAAAATTCATTTACAATGTTCATTTTATCTTTTTTTTATGCACCTCCAACAACAACAACATCAGGTTGCAATCTTCTTACTTTTTCGTTCCCACCCTCATCATCATCATCTCTCTCTCTCTCTCTCTCTCTCTCTCTCTCTCTCTCTCTCTCTCTCTCTCAATAGCGCCTTTCTCTGAATGTCTAATCATACGTGTCTCTCGCCACTTCAAAATAAGCATTTTTATTTCTAATATAACCTTGTCTTGTTTTAAAAGTTTATGTCATATTCAAATGTACCATACTTTCAAACCTCGTTATCCACAGTCGATCAATCTGTCTGATGAGCTCAGACAATACAAATGTATCTTCATACCGAATATGTTTTTCCATTAGCAAAATTATTTCTTCTTCTCCAATACAATGGGTCGGATCTGGGAACAGATTCTATGCACTTTCCCGTTTAGAAGAAATCAAAATTAATTAAGAAAATGCATTGTATCTTTTACTTTTTAAGCACCTCCTCCGACAACAGCAACACGTTGAAATGTTCTTACCTTCTTATTCCCACTCTCATCATCATCTCTCTCTCTCTTTCTCTCTCTCTCTCTCTCTCTCTCTCTCTCTCTCTCTCTCTCTGCATTGGTCCTTTCTCTGAAGCTCTAATGACACGTATACCATGCAACATAAATATGGGCATCTTTATTTTCTAATGTCGCCTTGTTTTGTTTTAAAACTTTATATCATATTCAGATGTTACGTGTTTCCAAACCACACCATGCACTGCCTCTCAGTATGTCTGATCAGTTCAATCAATAAAAATGGATCTTAATGCCGACTATCTTTTTCCATTAGTGATATTGTATCTTCTTTTCCAATAAAATCGGTCCGATTTTCGTACAGAATTTATGCACTTTCCCATCTTCAGCAAGTCAAAATTACTTCTGAAAATTAATTTCTTCTTTTTCTTTTTCAGCAACTCCGACGACAACAACAACAAGTTGTTTTTTTCCTACCTATCACTCTTTTAAATCTCACTCTCAATCGATCCTTAGATCTGTCAATCCATTGATCGATCCATCTCTTAATGCAGCTATAATCGGAATCATTGACAATTGATACGACCAGCTACAAAAAAAGTACAAAAGAAACATTTTCTCATATTGAGTTTTCCAGTAGACAAGGTTGCGGATACTTTGCTCACCTACTATGAGAAAAAACAACCCCCTTTATTTCGTCTTCCTTCTCGCATCAAGAGTGTTAGATTCATTACTTGACAGATATAGGTGCATCGTTAAATCAAGTAGGCCCAATACAATTAAAATATATTGCCACATAAATATACTCATGTTTATTTTTGAATATCGCGTTCTCTTGCTTTACAACTTAATACCATATTCAAATGTAACATCTTTCCAAACCACACCATACACTGCCGCTCAGTCTGTCTGATCAGTTCAATCAATACAAATGGATCTTAATGCCGAACATCTTTAAAAATTAGTGACATTGTATCTTCCTCTCCAATAAAATCGGTCCGATTTTGGTACAGAATTTAAGCACTGTCAAATTTTGAACAAATCAAAATTCATTCAGAAAATTAATTTCATCTTTTACTTTTTCAGTACCTCCAACGACAACAACAGCAACAGGTTGATATTTTCATACCTTTCGCTATTTTATATCTCACTTTCGATCGATCAATCGATCTGTCAATCCATCGATGGATGCATCTCTCAATACAGCCATAATCGGAATCATTGACAATGCATACGTCCAACCACAATAAAAGTACAAAAGCTACAACTTCTCAAACGGATTTTTCCAATAAACAAGTTTCCTGATACTTTTCTCACCTTCTATAAAAAAACAAACCTCTCTATCACTCCCACCCTCATCAGCACATAATCTTTCTCTCTCTCTCTCTCTCTCTCTCTCTCTCTCTCTCTCTCTCTCTCTCTCTGAATTGGTCCCATCTCTGAATCTATAATCACTCGTATCCCCTGCCAATGTAATGTTTATTTTGCAATCTCGCCGTGTCTTGTTTGAAAGTTTATATAATGTTCAAATCAACCATACTTTCAAACCCAGTTATCCACAGCCGTTCACTCTGTCTCTTGAGTTCAATGAATAAAAATGTATCTTAAAGCCGAATATGTTTCTCTATTAGCAAAATTATTTCTTCTTCTCCAATATAACGGGTTGGGAATTTCATACAGATTCTACGCACTTTCGCATTGCGAGGAAATCAAAATTCATTTACAATGTTCATTTTATCTTTTTTTTAAGCACCTACAACAACAACAACATCAGGTTGCAATCTTCTTACATTTTCGTTCCCACTCTCATCATCATCATCATCTCTCTCTCTCTCTCTCTCTCTCTCTCTCTCTCTCTCTCTCTCTCTCTCTCTCTGAATTGGTCCTTTCTCTGAATCTCTAATGACACGTATACCATGCAACATAAATATGGGCATCTTTATTTTCTAATGTCGCCTTGTTTTGTTTGAAAACTTTATATCATATTCAGATGTAACGTGTTTCCAAACCACACCATGCACTGCCTCTTAGTCTGTGTGATCAGTTTAATCAATAAAAATGGATCTTAATGCCGAATATCTTTTTCCATTAGTGACATTGTATCTTCTTCTCCAATAAAATCGGTCCGATTTTCGTACAGAATTTATGCACTTTCCCATCTTCAACAAGTCAAAATTACTTCTGAAAATTAAGTTCTTCTTTTTCTTTTTCAGCAACTCCGACGACAACAACAACAAGTTGTTATTTTCCTAGCTATCACTCTTATATATCTCACTCTCAATCGATCCTTAGATCTATCAATCCATCGATCGATCCATCTCTCAATACAGCTATAATCGGAATCATTGACAATCGATACGACCAGCTAGAAAAAAAGTACAAAAAGAAACATTTTCTCATATTGTGTTTTCCAGTAGACAAGGTTGCGGATACTTTGCTCACCTACTATGAGAAAAAACAACCCCCTTTATTTCGTCTTCCTTCTCGCATCAAGAATGTCAGATTCATTACTTGACAGATATAGTTGCATCGTTAAATCAAGTAGGCCCAATACAATTAAAATATATTGCCACATAAATATACTCATGTTTATTTTCGAATATTGCGTTCTCTTGCTTTACAACTTAATACCATATTCAAATGTAACATCTTTCCGAACCACACCATCCACTGCCGCTCAGTCTGTCTGATCAGTTCAATCAATACAAATGGATCTTAATGCCGAACATCTTTAAAAATTAGTGACATTGTATCTTCCTCTCCAATAAAATCGGTCCGATTTTGGTACAGAATTTATGCACTGTCAAATTTTGAACAAATCAAAATTCATTCAGAAAATTAATTTCATCTTTTACTTTTTCAGTACCTCCAACGACAACAACAACAACAGGTTGATATTTTCATACCTTTCGCTATTTTATATCTCACTTTCGATCGATCAATCGATCTGTCAATCCATCGATGGATGCATCTCTCAATACAGCCATAATTGGAATCATTGACAATGCATACGTCCAACCACAATAAAAGTACAAAAGCTACAACTCCTCAAACGGATTTTTCCAATAAACAAGTTTACTGACACTTTTCTCACATTCTATAAGAAAAAACAAACCTCTCTATCACTCCCACCCTCATCAGCACATAATCTCTCTCTCTCTCTCTCTCTCTCTCTCTCTCTCTCTCTCTCTCTCTCTGAATTGGTCCCATCTCTGAATCTATATTCACTCGTATCCCCTGCCAAAGAAATGTTTATTTTGCAATCTCGCCGTGTATTGTTTGAAAGTTTATATAATGTTCAAATCAACCTTACTTTCAAATCCATTTATCCACAGCCGTTCACTCTGTCTCATGAGTTCAATCAATACAAATGTATCTTAAAGCCGAATATGTTTCTCTATTAGCAAAATTATCTCTTCTTCTCCAATACAATGGGTTGGGATTTTCATACAGATTCTACGCACTTTCCCATTGCGAGGAAATCAAAATTCATTTACAATGTTCATTTTATCTTTTTTTTATGCACCTCCAACAACAACAACATCAGGTTGCAATCTTCTTACTTTTTCGTTCCCACCCTCATCATCATCATCTCTCTCTCTCTCTCTCTCTCTCTCTCTCTCTCTCTCTCTCTCTCTCTCTCTCAATAGCGCCTTTCTCTGAATATCTAATCATACGTGTCCCTCGCCACTTCAAAATAAGTATTTTTATTTCTAATATAACCTTGTCTTGTTTTAAAAGTTTATGTCATATTCAAATGTACCATACTTTCAAACCCCGTTATCCACAGTCGATCAATCTGTCTGATGAGCTCAGACAATACAAATGTATCTTCATACCGAATATGTTTTTCCATTAGCAAAATTATCTCTTCTTCTCCAATACAATGGGTCGGATCTGGGAACAGATTCTATGCACTTTCCCGTTTAGAAGAAATCAAAATTAATTAAGAAAATGCATTGTATCTTTTACTTTTTAAGCACCTCGTACGACAACAGCAACATGTTGCAATGTTCGTACCTTCTTATTCCCACTCTCATCATCATCTCTCTCTCTCTCTCTCTCTCTCTCTCTCTCTCTCTCTCTGAATTGGTCCTTTCTCTGAATCTCTAATGACACGTATACCATGCAACATAAATATGGGCATCTTTATTTTCTAATGTCGCCTTGTTTTGTTTTAAAACTTTATATCATATTCAGATGTAACGTGTTTCCAAACCACACCATGCACTGCCTCTCAGTCTGTCTGATCAGTTCAATCAATAAAAATGGATCTTAATGCCGAATATCTTTTTCCATTAGTGACATTGTATCTTCTTCTCCAATAAAATCGGTCCGATTTTCGTACAGAATTTATGCACTTTCCCATCTTCAACAAGTCAAAATTACTTCTGAAAATTAAGTTCTTCTTTTTCTTTTTCAGCAACTCCGACGACAACAACAACAAGTTATTTTCCTAGCAATCAATCTTATATATCTCACTCTCAATCGATCCTTAGATCTATCAATCCATCGATCGATCCATCTCTCAATACAGCTATAATCGGAATCATTGACAATCGATACGAGCAACTACACAAAAAAAGTACAAAAGAAACATTTTATCATATTGAGTTTTCCAGTAGACAATGTTTCGGATACTTTGCTCACCTACTATGAGAAAAAACAACCCCCTTTATTTCGTCTTCCTTCTCGCATCAAGAATGTCAGATTCATTACTTGACAGATATAGTTGCATCGTTAAATCAAGTAGGCCCAATATAATTAAAATATATTGCCACATAAATATACTCATGTTTATTTTCGAATATCGCGTTCTCTTGCTTTACAACTTAATACCATATTCAAAGGTAACATCTTTCCAAACCACACCATACACTGCCGCTCAGTCTGTCTGATCAGTTCAATCAATACAAATGGATCTTAATGCCGAATATCTTTAAAAATTAGTGACATTGTATCTTCCTCTCCAATAAAATTGGTCTGATTTTGGTACAGAATTTATGCACTGTCAAATTTTGAACAAATCAAAATTCATTCAGAAAATTAATTTCATCTTTTACTTTTTCAGTACCTCCAACGACAACAACAACAACAGGTTGATATTTTCATACCTTTCGCTATTTTATATCTCACTTTCGATCGATCAATCGAACTGTCAATCCATCGATCGATGCATCTCACAATACAGCCATAATCGGAATCATTGACAATGCATACGTCCAACCACAATAAAAGTACAAAAGCTACAACTCCTCAAACGGATTTTTCCAATAAACAAGTCTCCTGATACTTTTCTCACCTTCTATAAAAAAACAAACCTCTCTATCACTCCCACCCTCATCAGCACGTAATCTCTCTCTCTCTCTCTCTCTCTCTCTCTCTCTCTCTCTCTCTCTCTCTCTCTCTCTCTATCTATCTATCTCTGAATTGGTCCCATCTCTGAATCTATAATCACTCGTATCCCCTGCCAATGTAATGTTTATTTTGCAATCTCGCCGTGTCTTGTTTGAAAGTTTATATAATGTTCAAATCAACCATACTTTCAAATCCAGTTATCCACAGCCGTTCACTCTGTCTCATGAGTTCAATCAAGAAAAATGTATCTTAAAGCCGAATATGTTTCTCTATTAGCAAAATTATCTCTTCTTCTCCAATACAACGGGTTGGGATTTTCATACAGATTCTACGCCCTTTCCCATTGCGAGGAAATCAAAATTCATTTACAATGTTCATTTTATTTTTTTTTTAAGCACATCCAACATCAACACCATCAGATTGCAATCTTTTTATTTTTTCGTTCCCACTCTCATCATCATCATCTCTCTCTCTCTCTCTCTCTCTCTCTCTCTCTCTCTCTCTCTCTCTCTCTCAATAGCGCCTTTCTCTGAATCTCTAATCATACGTGTCCCTCGCCACTTCAAAATAAGTATTTTTATTTCTAATATAACCTTGTCTTGTTTTAAAAGTTTATGTCATATTCAAATGTACCATACTTTCAAACCCCGTTATCCACAGTCGATCAATCTGTCTGATGTTCTCAGACAATACAAATGTATCTTCATACCGAATATGTTTTTCCATTAGCAAAATTATCTCTTCTTCTCCAATACAATGGGTCGGATCTGGGAACAGATTCTATGCACTTTCCCGTTTAGAAGAAATCAAAATTAATTAAGAAAATGCATTGTATCTTTTACTTTTTAAGCACCTCCTCCGACAACAGCAACATGTTGCAATGTTCTTACCTTCTTATTCCCACTCTCATCATCATCTCTCTCTCTCTCTCTCTCTCTCTCTCTCTCTCTCTCTCTCTCTCTCTCTCTCTCTCTCTCTCTCTCTCTCTTTCTCTCTCTTCATTGGTCCTTTCTCTGAATCTCTAATGACACGTATACCATGCAACATAAATATGGGCATCTTTATTTTCTGATGTCGCCTTGCGTTGTTTTTAAACTTTATATCATCTTCAGATGCAACGTATTTCCAAACCACACCATGCACTGCCTTTCAGTCTGTCTGATCAGTTCAATCAATAAAAATGGATCTTAATGCCGAATATCTTTTTCCATTAGTGACATTGTATCCTCTTTTCCAATAAAATCGGTCCGATTTTCGTACAGAATTTGTGCACTTTCCCATCTTCAGCAAATCAAAATTACTTCTGAAAATTAAGTTCTTCTTTTTCTTTTTCAGCAACTCCGACAAAAACAACAACAAGTTGTTATTTTCCTAGCTATCACTCTTATATATCTCACTCAATCCATCGATCGATTCATCTCTCAATACTGCCATAATCGGAATCTTTGACAATGCATACGTCCAACCACACTAAAAGTACAAACGCTACAACTCCTCAAACGGATTTCTCCAATAAACAAGTTTCCTGATACTTTTCTCACCTTCTATAAAAAAAAAAAAAACCTCTCTATCACTCCCACCCTCATCAGCACATAATCTCTCTCTCTCTCTCTCTCTCTCTCTCTCTGAATTGGTCCCATCTCTGTATCTATAATCACTCGTATCCCCTGCCAAAGAAATGTTTATTTTGCAATATCGCCGTGTCTTGTTTGAAAGTTTATATAATGTTCAAATCAACAATACTTTCAAATCCAGTTATCCACAGCCGTTCACTCTGTCTCATGAGTTCAATCAAGAAAAATGTATCTTAAAGCCGAATATGTTTTTCTATTAGCAAAATTATCTCTTCTTCTCCAATTCAACGGGTTGGGATTTTCATACAGATTCTACGCACTTTCGCATTGCGAGGAAATGAAAATTCATTTACAATGTTCATTTTATCTTTTTTTTAAGCACCTCCAACAACAACAACATCAGGTTGCAATCTTCTTACTTTTTCGTTCCCAATCTCATCATCATCATCTCTCTCTCTCTCTCTCTCTCTCTCTCTCTCTCTCTCTCTCTCTCTCTCTCTCTCAATAGCGCCTTTCTCTGAATCTCTAATCATACGTGTCCCTCGCCACTTCAAAATAAGTATTTTTATTTCTAATATAACCTTGTCTTGTTTTAAAAGTTTATGTCATATTCAAATGTACCATACTTTCAAACCCCGTTATCCACAGTCGATCAATCTGTCTGATGAGCTCAGACAATACAAATGTATCTTCATACCGAATATGTTTTTCCATTAGCAAAATTATCTCTTCTTCTCCAATAAAATGGGTCGGATCTGGGAACAGATTCTATGCACTTTCCCGTTTAGAAGAAATCAAAATTAACCAAGAAAATGCATTGTATCTTTTACTTTTCAAGCACCTCCTCCGACAACAGCAACACGTTGCAATGTTCTTACCTTCTTATTCCCACTCTCATCATCATCTCTCTCTCTCTTTCTCTCTCTCTCTTTCTCTCTCTCTCTCTCTCTCTCTCTCTCTCTCTCTCTCTCTCTCTGCATTGGTCCTTTCTCTGAATCTCTAATGACACGTATACCATGCAACATAAATATGGGCATCTTTATTTTCTAATGTCGCCTTGTTTTGTTTTAAAACTTTATATCATATTCAGATGTTACGTGTTTCCAAACCACACCATGCACTGCCTCTCAGTATGTCTGATCAGTTCAATCAATAAAAATGGATCTTAATGCCGAATATCTTTTTCCATTAGTGACATTGTATCTTCTTTTCCAATAAAATCGGTCCGATTTTCGTACAGAATTTATGCACTTTCCCATCTTCAACAAATCAAAATTACTTCTGAAAATTAAGTTCTTCTTTTTCTTTTTAGCAACTCCGACAACAACAACAACAAGTTGTTATTAACCTAGCTATCACTCTTATATATCTCACTCTCAATCGATCCTTAGATCTATCAATCCATCGATCGATCCATCTCTCAATACAGCCATAATCGGAATCTTTGACAATGCATACGTCCAACCAAACTAAAAGTACAAAAGCTACAACTCCTCAAACGGATTTTTCCAATAAACAAGTTTCCTGATTCTTTTCTCACCTTCTATAAAAAAAAAAACAAACCTCTCTATCACTCCCACCCTCATCAGCACATAATGTCTCTCTCTCTCTCTCTCTCTCTCTCTCTCTCTCTCTCTCTCTCTGAATTGGTCCCATCTCTGAATCTATAATCACTCGTATCCCCTGCCAAAGAAATGTTTATTTTTCAATCTCGCCGTGTCTTGTTTGAAAGTTTATAT